>VRLP01009372.1:0-12971 GCA_009660295.1 Lophius piscatorius
CACACACACACACACACACACACACACACACACACACACACACACACACACACACACACACACACACACACACACACACACACACACACACTCACACACACACTCACACACATACACACACACACTCACTCACACACTCACCCACACACAGGCACACACACAAAGACACACACACACTCACACACAGACACACACTCACACACAGACACACACTCACACACAGACACACACTCTCACACACACACACACACACACTCACACACACTCACACACACACACACACTCACGCACACACTCAGACACACACACACACACTCAGACACACACACACACACTCACACACAGACACACACTCATACACACACACACACACACACACTCACACACACTCAGACACTCAGACACACACACACACTCACACACACACAGGCACACACACACACACACACACTCATACACACACACACACACATGTTTTCATGGAGTCTATCCCAGCTGTCGTTGGGCGAGACTCTCCCTGAACACCATCCGGCCCAAACAAGCGTTCAGGCTCACATTCACACCTTCGGGTCATCCAGGCCCGGTTTACACGACATCGGATCGGATAAAAACGGAGAAGTTTCTGCTCCGCCACCGGTGGAGGAACCGTCGGTGGAGGAACCGTCGGTGGAGGAACCGTCGGTGTCAACTTGTGGTTGTTAGAGGTTGTGGTTGTTTTTTGCTCAAGGACACCAGAGTAGACCCAGAGGGGATCCAACCACCAGAACCAACCCTCAGAGATGTTGAAGGCCGCCAAACCAACCGGGCCACCATCGCCTTTTATCCCAGACCGACCCAAGGAGTCTGTCTGGGATAAAAAAGACCTCCTGATAAACTTTGGTGGGTTCAGGGAAAAGAAAGAGGGAAAATGTTACAGGCTCCGCCCCTTTCAGGATCAACGCCAGAATGTTGGAAGACTGAGAACAATTAGCATTTCTGGACTTTTACCCAAGTAGAAACAAGTGGCGGTACCTGGATGGGGGCCCACACAAACACATGCACACTCCACACAGAACGGCTGCCGGTCCTCACGGTGGACCTGAGCCCAGAACATTCTGGCTGTGGTGAACCCAGCTGCTGTCGGAGCGGCGCTGACTGCGGGAAGCAACCTTTTATTTATGATGTCGTGTTGCAGGCGACGGCGGATCCGTGATGTTTGTATTAATGCGTCAAACTGTAAGCCAGGAGTTAGTAGGAGTTCTAGAAGCACCGGAGCGGGTCCATCCATCATAACAGCCCCCCCCCACAAACGGACCTTCGGTTCTATGGACCACATTGTTCCCTGATCTTTAATTCTGACAGGTCCTTTTCCAGAAACCACATCCTCCTGCCCGCTTTCAGGGAAATACCACAGGTGACCTCATATCCTGCCGCCTGACGGCTCTAATCAATCAAGAACCTGGACGGAACCTCATCCTCGCTCTGATGTCAAACGTCTTCCACCAGCACCGACGGAACAGAACAGAACAGAACAGAACTGAGGAGCCTTTTACGGACCCGTCTCACCAGAGTGGTGGTCCGAACAGAAGGGGAGCTTTCTGGTTGTAACCGGCGACCGAGGGGAAGGGTCCACCTGTTGTCATGCTGGAAAACCATTTGGGTCGGACATGTTGAGAGAAAGGACCAGAAGGGTCCAACTAGGACTAGAGACAATATTAAGGTCCAACAAGTACTTTTCTCCTTTGTGTCTGTAGAACTTTTGTCCAGTTTTCTTTGATTCAGTCTTGCTGCGCCTCATTGGTTTCAGGCGGTTCTGCTCAGGTTCATTGGTTTCCCTCGTTAGCTTTGACCCACTGGGTACGGCTTAATCCCCTAGAACCCCTGGCCCGACTAGAACCAAGTGTTGCCTCATGTTCTTCTGGAGACGGTGTCACGAAAGCACGACCCCCCATCGACTCGGACCCAGTACCGTTTAACACTCCAGGGTCCGAGGTTACAGCGACTGACCTTTACCCCCGATAGTTCCTAACCAAAACTAGGACCAGGTTTTTCTCAATTCTACAGCTCTGAGGTCCGGACACCAGGACTCCAAACCCGTTGGACCCGGCATTAATCCAGAACCGACCCTTCCTGTTCCGGAGTTTAGAGTTTGACTTTTCAGCGGTTGCAGCCATTTTTTCAAAAAACTACTTCAACATAGCAAATTAGTGGTAAACAGATGCGACTGCTAACATGCTACATGCTAATATCTATTATTGACCCTCTGGAGTCTGAGGTCACACCGGCGGGTTCCCTGAACCGGCCTGATCCGTAAACAGGCACACGGTTGGGCTCAGAACCTTTGGGCGAACTAATAGGTGTCAGGTCATAGGTCTAAGGTGGTCTATGAAGACCGGGTTAGGGTTAGGGTTCATGCTGAAGTGACCTCAGACTCCAGAGAAGCCAAATGAAGCCAGCAGGATCTGAGGTGGACCGATCCGGACCGGACCGCAGGGATCCAAGAGCGTACATGCAGCACAAACAGACACAAGTCCAAAAGACAGTTACCGGAAAGCCTGCTCGTCCAGGAGGACCCTGAAAAAGGGGTGAGGAGGAAAGGGTGAGTTTTACAGATGAAGTCCACATCGTGAAGATACCTGCGCCGAACCGGGCCGGAATAAAACCAGCAAGATGCTGTAAATGTTTTATTTTGGACCTTCTCAGCACAGTGACTGGTTCTGGTCAAACAAAGCAAGATGTTACAGAACATGAGAGAACCACGCCACAGAGACTCATGCAAGCATGCTCCGGGATTCTGGACCGACCCCACTCTACTGGACCGACCTCACTGTACCGACCTCACTGTACCGACCTCACTGTACTGGACCGACCTCACTGTACTGGACCGACCCCACTGTACCGACCTCACTGTACTGGACCGACCCCACTGGACCGACCTCACTGTACTGGACTGACCTCACTGGACTGGACCGACCTCACTGTACTGGACCGACCTCACTGTACTGGACTGACCCCACTCTACTGGACCGACCTCACTGGACTGGACCGACCTCACTGTACTGGACCGACCTCACTGTACTGGACTGACCCCACTCTACTGGACCGACCTCACTGGACCGACCTCACTGTACCGACCTCACTGTACTGGACCGACCTCACTGTACTGGACCGACCCCACTGTACCGACCTCACTGTACTGGACCGACCCCACTGTACTGGACTGACCCCACTCTACTGGACCGACCTCACTGGACTGGACCGACCTCACTGTACTGGACCGACCTCACTGTACTGGACTGACCCCACTCTACTGGACCGACCTCACTGGACTGGACTGACCTCACTGGACTGGACTGACCTCACTGGACTGGACTGACCCCGCCGGACTGAACTGACCCTTCTTGACTACCTCTGAATGTGGATTTGATGGTGGACTGGACCGAGAACAAAGCACACTGAGTCAGAACACAGTGGTCTGAGTCTGGTCCGGGCCCTCAGAGTGAGACGGGAACACTAGAGTAGAGTGGAGTGTGTTTTCATGGTGGAGTGAGAGGAACATAAATCAGAGCTTCTTGTCTCAAGGACGGAGAAGCTAATTGGTTGGAAGTCCAAACAGGAAGTCTTGACATTCTCCAGAACGCCAACGGGGCTCCTCTGAGGAGTGTGTGTGTGTGTGTGTGTGTGTGTGTGTGTGTGTGTGTGTGTGTGATTGTTGCCATCAGTGGGAGACAGGAAGTCCTCCGGCTCACATCAGTTATCCTCTCACACTCACCTGAACTCTTGTTTACCGCTTTTGACAGATTCCCTTTAGACGCGGTCTGTGACATCATTAAAGGAACAATCCGTCTTAAATCTGTCCCTGATCCTCTTTCAAAGAGTTTTTGTTGCTGACAATGTCACCTGAACAGAGTTCAGTCATCGGTTCTTTTCACACAGGGAACCATCTCTGATCAGTTCTGGTGAGTCAGCCGGCATGCCAGGAGCCGACCCGGTTCTGATAGTCTGTATCTGATCTGACTGTTTATGTAAACAAACAGCCCTGGACCTGCTAACTGCTGCTAGTTAACCTTAGCTAGTAGCTGCTACTAGCTGCTAAATGTTCCTATATTCTAAGAGCTTCTTGTCTCAATAAGCTGCTAACTGCTAATATCTGCAAACTGCTTCTATTCAACAACTATTACTAGCCACTAATGGTTATGAGGTGCTAAGTTCTATTTTCTAACAGTTACTGATGCTAATTATAACTAGCTACTAACTGCTACTATCTTTAAATGGTAGCCTCTAATTGTTTCTAGCTCCTAACAGCTTCTAGGTAGTAAATGCTACTAGGTGCTAACAGCCACTTGCTGCTAACTGCGGCTAGTTGCTACTAGCTACTAACTGCTATTGTCTTCTAAATGCTGCTAGCTGCTACATGCTACAATGTCGTTCCTACGGGTATTTCAGAATAATCCGTTCACCAATGTTCTTTGGACTGGGGGAGGAACCTGAACTTCCCAGACTGGTAGGTGGATTTGGACCCGGAACCTTCTTGCTGTGACACATCTATGCTAACCGCAATGCTAAAACCGTGCGGCCATCAGAATCGTGGGATGAAAAGGAGGAAGCCTGTTGGGCTGGACTCGGACTGGTACTGGTATGGATCCATCATTCCAGGCCTTGAATGATTCATGGACCAGAACCTGAACTGGACATAAGCTCTTTATCTCAAAGCTGATGTTTATGGATCGGGTACTTGGCTAGTGTTTCTACTTAATCGTGCTGGCGACGACGCGTGGCGAGGAGCCGAGAGCGCCGGTGCTGCCGGGCTGCTACTGGGACTTCAGGTGCCGTCTTCTGGGGGTCAGAGGTCACCCACTGCTGGAAAGAGCCCTTTACTTGAATTACACAGTAAACCAATAAAACATGTGGCTCCCATTTGGCAAAGTGGTGCTGAATGAATGGGAGGGGGTCCGGGGGGGTCTCTGATTTATTCCACTCTGAATGGTGTTGTTTTAGCCGGTCCTGGACCTCGCCAGGATCTGATTCATTTATGCGAGTCGTACAATAAAATAATTATAGAACCGTAAACTAAATTCATGACAAACTATTTCTGTTCGTCATGAGAATAAACACTAAAAGAGAATTTAACAGATTTCTTAAATCCTTTCTGTTGACTTTCATCCGTCAATCAATATGCAGAAGTCCCGCCTCCTTCCTGTGAAGACGATCGTTTTAAATAAAGTTTATTGGACGAGACTAAACTTTTCAAACTACATTAATGAAATTAAAAGTATTTCCACATGTTTTTTAAAAAGATTCTGGATTTAGATATTCAAACATAAACATTTATAATAAATATATAAATGCAGATAAATCATATAATAGAATTATAAAATATATTTTAACCTATAAAGCTAAAATCTTTATTGTTAATGTGATAAAAATGACCCAATAATGTTTCAAACCCGTTTAGGAACATTTGGACCCCCTCCCCCGGTATGAAACACTGATCCGGGTCGGGGTTCCGGCCGTTCAGTCCGTCAGTACCGGAGATCTAAGGGACATGTGGAAGTTTGGATTTTAAAATGTGGGATCGCGTGACGCTCGGTGGAAAATCCGCCTCGCGGTCTGACCTCATGGACCTTCGGAACTTCCTCCGCAGGAGCTCAACTTTTCCAGGGAGGAGGTTCTGGCAGGTCCTTCAACCTGACGCAGGTCCGCCGGATCGACGTCAGAGTCTTCAGAGGTGGAGGGAAACCAAAGATCGTGTCTGGGGTTCTGAAGCCTGGACCAGCTGTCAGACATGAGGCCCGCCTTGGACAAGTGGATCAGGAGACTCAAAGCGGACCACCGTCCCGCCTGAAGGGTCACGACCTCAGGAGGAACCTCCGCCAGCCTGCTGGTTCGCGGATTCCAACCCACAACCTTCTATTTATGAGGGCTACATGCTAACCAGCGCTAACAGAAGCCACAAACCTCACCACCATCATGTAATCTATTCCAAAAGCTCCGCCATCAGATCAGAACATAACCTTGACTAGCGTCGCCTGAAATAACCTCATGAACAAACAGGAAGTAGAATTATCTCCTTCCTGTGTGACAGAGGAGATCACGGTCATGTGACACTGGATCACATGACCCGCTACAGATGTACCTGAGACAAGAAGTGAGAGACCAGACCAGACCTCATCATCTGCCTCACACCAAAACCAAGTAGCAGTCACGGAACCACATGCAGGTCACTCACGGCGGGGGGTCTACTTACTGGAGGTCCTGTGTGAGAGAGAGAGAGAGAGAGAGAGAGAGAGACATTAGATTCATAGTTCATGACAACATACATCAACAACAAACACTTGAAGCCCCGCCCACAATTGTTTCACTTTGATTTGATTTGGACCCATATGGAGGTGGGCCCATGTTCCAACGTGCGGACCCTTATTGGACCATGAAGGTACTACAGGTGGGTCGCCTGAGGTCATCGAGGGTCCAGCCTGGAGGATTTAGTGACATCTAGAGGTGAGGTTCTGGTACATGACCAACAGAACACATCTCAGCTCACCCCGCCCCGTCCAGGATTCTACGACCTTTAAGGGTCACAGTGATGTCATCAGTGTCTGGTCATGTGATCAAACTCCTTTATGCAAATATATTCAGAACTTATATTCAGTTAGGAAAATTCTTGTTTCCAGCTGATAAAAAAATTTTTATGAATATTATCGATTCCTCTGAAGTCCAACCGTCACAGCCGGCACCGGGTGAGAGGCCAGTCCAAACAGGACGGGTCAGAACCTCAATACAGGACCCACACATTGGTGTGCCAGACATGGAACCAGCTTTTTCTTTTCCACAGGGCAGGAACTAGCACCAGCCCCAATGAACGGGAGCTTAAGAAGAACCAACAGTGAGCTGGGCTAGAACCCAGAACCAGTGACGGGGGCGTGAGGGGGCCGAGGGCAGGGTTAATGCAGCAAACCCAAACACTGTGTCCACCAAGCCGAGGCGAACACATGCAAAGACAAAGAGAACCGGACCCTCCTCACAGAGCGGACCCCCGAGGGGGATTTGAACCCAGAGCTTTGGGTCTGGGCACAGAGGTTGTTCAGTTCCCATCGGTTCCCCAAACACCAGAAAGGATTTGCAGACTGAAGAGGAGAAATGGAGACTAACTCCAGGAGGGGGGTTCTCCTCCGGGACCAGAACCCTGAAACCAGAACCCTGAAAACATCTCAGCAGCAGCTTTCCTGGGTTTGACGGACGGACGCCTGATTATCATCATCGCCTCTTCCTCCACAGCCCGTCCACATCAATGCAAGTCTTCCTCAGAAAGATGGTTCTGATCCAGAAACAGAGTCCGGGTCACACAAGGAACCAGAGGAAATCAATCTGCTTCTCATTCCAGCCTCTCATGAAGCGTTGGATAGATCTGTCAGTCACCGCAGCGGGACACGCCCACACCTCCTCCTGATTCCCTCCTTCAGAACCTCTGAGGACCGGCAACTGGTGACGGATCAGTTCATCTCCGTCTTAGAACAGGTGTACCGGTCCATCCGGGCTCAAACCCTCGCCTGTGGTCATGAGTTCTGGACAGAGACCCGAAGAATGAGTGACTGGATCATGTTGTAAACAAACTGGACCTCCTGCTCTGGGAGTTCTGGTCAGTTCTGGTCAGTTCTGGTCAGTTCTGGTCAGTTATTCACTACGTGTCTCAGACGATCAGTGTCCACTTCTGACGGTAGCGGTCAGCCATCGTGTCGCGGTTCTGCATCAGCCGTGACGAAGCTCGATGATGACCAACCAAATGTTCTGACATGTACCGGACTCGTTTGATGGTTCTGGTCGTCCCCCGCTCAGAAACCCATGAGGACAGATGGTCCGGCCAAAACCATGACTCATCCCCGCCGCTAAGCTCCACCTGTCACTCGAACCAATCTGCTTCCTCTTGACCTTTTTCACGAGCACAATGAACGCGGCGCCGGCGCCGGCGCCCCGGGAAAACCAATTACTGCCGACCCAGACGGCGCTGAGTGGAGATGTGGTTGCGTCAGTCGCGGGAAGGTGGAACCGCCAGACGTCTGCGACGAAAGGTCAGATCCAATCCCTGCTTTGTCCTGGAGGCAGGTTCAGGTGGTCCGCTCCGCCGCCCGGAGGTTCTGACGGGCTCAGGCAAAAGGAAAGTAGTGGGATGAGGAAGGAGGAAGAGTTTGGGGGAATGAGGAGGGATGACCCGCCGGTTGGTTCCGAGAGTTCTAACCCAGACGTTCTTAGAGCAGCTCAGATTGAATAAACCTGATAAACCGGAGCAAAAAGTTCTGAAGAACATTTCATCAGAACCTTTCGTCAGAAAATTTCTTCAGAACATTTCGTTAGAACATTTCTAAACTCCTCCTACTTTCAGGATTGTTTTGGCGCCGTCATCAAGGACAAAACCAAGATCTGTTCAGAGCGAACTGGACCTCATTCTCTCTTCCTGTTATTCTTGAGGTGTGGTTCTGTAAGTCCATTTGTTCTTTTGGACCTGAGAGCAGCTGGTGCTGAGAGGAGGACAGAATATCAGAGGTGTACCTCGGACAAAACCTGAACACGGACAGAACCTGAACACGGACAGAACCTGAACCTGAACACGGACAGAACCTGACGACGGACAGAACCTGAACACGGACAGAACCTGAACACGGACAGAACCTGTTGTTACTGTAGTGTATGTTCTGGTGCTGATCCAGCCGGTACTTTCTTCTGGCGTAGATTACATGTTACATTTTTTACAGTGTAGTTTTAAAGTAACGGCGTCTGGCGTTTCTTGGGTGGGATGTGATTGGGCGTCGTTACAGAGGGGGCGTGTCTTCCACTCATTCCTGGCGGAGGTTAAATCCTCTCTGAGTTCATGCACGGGGACGGATTCCTGTTGCATTCTGGGACTGCCATCACATCCTGTTGGCTCCGGCGCTCCCCCCACGGGACCCGCGCCACCTTCGGCCAAAGACCCTGTGAAGGTCCGGGGGCCTGACGAGGTGACGCGGCGCTCCGAGCAACAAGCGCCGCTCTCGTAAACACTCACTAAAAGGGGCCTGACCGTGTCGGTGTCATGTGTTCTGGACCCTCTGCTGTCGGACCACCTGTCGGTGCTGCTTATGTAAGACCGCGGATCAGATGTGGCCGGAAACAGAGAGCCGGTCCAAAGACCGCCTGGCGCCCTGAGCAGAATCCGGTTTGGAGGTCAACATTTAATGAGTTATTATTATTACTATTACTATAGTAATAATAATAATATTATTACTATTATTATTATTACTATTATTACTATTATTATCACTATTATTACTATTATTATTACTATTATTACTATTATTATTATTATTATTATTATTATTACTATTATTACTATTATTATTACTATTATTACTATTATTATTACTATTATTACTATTATTATTACTATTATTACTATATTACTATTATTATTACTATTATTATTACTATTATTACTATTATTATTACTATTATTACTATTATTATTATTATTATTACTATTATTACTATTATTATTACTATTATTACTATTATTATTACTATTATTATTATTATTATTACTATTATTACTATTATTATTATTATTATTATTACTATTATTACTATTATTATTACTACTATTATTATTATTATTACTATTATTATTATTATTATTATTACTATTATTATTATTAATATTATTATAATTACTATTATTATTATTATTAGCATGAAGGACTTAGCCTAGCTAGCTCTGGTAGCAGCTAGGCTGCTACCCGCTTAGAGGCGCTGATGAGTCATGGATTCAGGGAACTTTTCGCCTCAGGTCCGACAGCATGAACCAATCAGGAGCCTTCTGGGTGGAGGAGGTGGTGTTAGCGGTGTTAGCGTGTTAGCGGTGTTTGATGTCTTTGTCTCGTGTTTGCGGCGTCAGCAGAGCGTGTCCAGCCGCCGCCTCAGAGGAGCATCCATCTGGTGGTGCTGCAGAGAAGAAGCGCTCCACCCTGAATTCATCCACCTACTCAGAAGATCTTGAGTTGAACAAACAGACCAGGGGATTTTCTGCATCCATCAAAGCAGACGTGAACTTTTGCACTTGAGTTTGTCGCTGGGAGGAAAACGCCTCCACCTCTTACAGAGAGCTGGAAAAATCATTTTTCAAATTCCATAGCCCTCCTTCTCCACCTCCACCTCCTCCTCCATCTCCTCAACCTCCTCCACCTCCTCCTGCTCCTCCTCCTCCACCTCTCACACAGGCAGGCCTCCAGCACCAACATGAGAGATGTGAGATTGTCCTTCACTAAAACAACAGAGGGATTAATGGAACCAATAAATCGATGGAAGGTCCGACCCGTGTAGGAAAACATCTCCCAGAGACAAACTCACACTCCATCAGAACCAGACAGTTCTGGACTGAAGACGAGGACTCCTGCTCTTCATCCTCCTCCTGATGAGAGACGGCAGGTTTGAAGCTGTGACGACTCAGTTCTCCCTCCACCAACACCACCTTACAGTCGGAGGTTCTGACTCAGACCGCTCCAGAGCTGGAGCTGAGAAGAGGGACGACCTCAGCAGTCCAACAGAACTCCACCCAGAACCGAACCCAGACTGAGCAGAACAAACTAACGGATTCGGTTTAGCTAAAAAATGTTTGCTATGCTAGCTGAATAAATACAACGACACTCGCTTCTCCACCTATTCTCCACCTCTTCTCCACCTCTTCTCCACACTCTCCATCGCTCTGAACAGTTGAGCCCAAGTCCTTAAACTCCTGCACCTCCTCCACCTCTACTCCTCCACCCTCACCTCCTCCTGCCTCCCTTTCATACACAAACATGTTTTCTGTCTTCATACCTCCACCTCTCCAGGTTCTCCTCCACCAGGTTCTCACTGCACATCCCAATGTCCTCCACCCACATCATAGTCCATGGAGACTCCTGCTGACCTCCTCCGTCAGTCTGTCCATCACCACAGCAAACAAGAAGGGGCTCAGAGTCCGTCCTTGGTGCAGTCCCACCTCCACCTTCAACCCCTCCACCCCTCCTCCTGCTCTCATACAGATCCTGGACCACTCTAACATACTTCCCATCACTCCAGACCTCCTCATGCAATCCCACAACACCTCCTTCATCGCTCTGTCCTACTCTTCCTCTAAATCCACAGAGACACAAAGCGGCTCCTTTGGACCTTCTCCGTTCTTCTCCACCAGAACTCTCGGAGCGAACATCTCCAAGGTGGAGTTCTGTCTCTACAAGAAGCCATCTGGTTTTGGCTGAGATGAAGGTGGTGTTTGCTGCTGGTGGTTCTCGTAGGGCCGCAGGAACCAATCGGATCAATCAGAGGCGTGGCCTAAGCCCTCAGATTAAACCCACATCGGTCGGTTCTGCTCAGGAACCGGAGAAACTCAACGAGGATATTTTGCTCTCGACTCTGGAATATTTTCCAGAAGGCCGTAAACCACGACGCTAAGCCTGGGATTAAACAATTACCCAGCAGCTCTTTCAGCGGGTCCCCGCAGCGAGACCAGAACCCCTCATTAATCTCCATTATTCCATGAAACGAAGCAGAAGCTTCCCAGAGGAACCCACGGGCCGCAGACGGGCGGCGCTGGAGGGGCATCAATCCCAGCTTTGTTCAGCCTCTCACTTTCCTGTCCTCGGCTAGAATCAGTCGATTAAAGCCGCGTCAGTCGGGTCCCGCGGTCCAAGACTCCATGAAGACGTAGAACCAGCTCTGACAGGTTCCTGCCTCGGGACGCAGGCAGGACCCGGAACCCAGAGGGGGGGGCGGGACTTCCTGACACTGGGCTCTGTTTGATGGACAGGAAAGTTGAAAACTAGCAAGTAATGGAATAAGTATGTATGAAAAGGCCAGGTTCTGAGACTCCAGGTTCTGAGACTCCAGGTTCTGAGACTCCGAGTTCTAGGACTCCGGGTTCTGGCCACAGACTGCAGACGCCTCACCTTTGACCTCTGAACAGCTTCTGGTGTCGGTTCACGTCTGCTGTGACGGACAGACGTTGGTTTGTGCCCAGGTAGAAGAAGACACGCCCCCTCTGGAGATGTTTTTATTTTCAGCGGCTTCTACACCCATGAGAAAAAAAAAAGTTCTGACTCTTCGCTCAGAGACACCTGTAGACTTTACTGACCGCACCTTTAAGGGAGGGGAGGGTTCGAGTCCCAGTGGTCCAAACAGGAACAGGAACAGGAACGGGAACGGGAACTGTTCCAGCTCTAAGCCAAGTGGAAACTGGGAATCCCAGACGTGGGTCTGCAGGAATGAGAGCCGGCTCGGTGACGCATGTTCCAGTGGATCAGAACCACGTTCCCAGGATCGGAGAATTTAGAGAAACCCAAAGTCTCTCATTAATAAATGAGACATCAGCGCCTGTAGATATGCAGAGTCGGCGGTCCGGAGCGTCAACCAGGAGCAGCTTAGGGGTGGGGTCGGTCCGGTTCTGTCTGACTGTTGTTGGACCTGAGGCGTGTGTCAGCGGGACGCCCCGGGGGTCAGAGGTCGATTCAGGCGGACTCTAAACAGAGGGGGATTGTGGGTGAGAACGGAGACATGGGCCAGAGAGAGACTTCCTGTCAGCGCCTCAGGATAGGATGTGCCCACCTCCCTCTCTGAAACCCAAGAGCAGCCCCCCCTCACCCACTCACCCCTCAACCCCTCACCCCCTCACCCACTCACCCCTCAACCCCTCACCCCCTCCTCCTGTCCAAAAGACTCCCGGAGTGACAGGGAGGGCGGAGGAAGACGGAACTCATGGAAACAGAAAGAACGACTGGATTCAATCGACTCTGGAGTTTAAAAGTCCTCAAAGTGGAATCAAAGAGAGTCTTTGTGTTTGTGAGGGGGAGGGTCCACTTTTACATCACAGAGACACTACAGCCACGTCATGACATCACAGAGACACTACAGCCACGTCATGACATCACAGAGACACTACAGCCACGTCATGACATCACAGAGACACTACAGCCACGTCATGACATCACAGA
>VRLP01009373.1:0-12965 GCA_009660295.1 Lophius piscatorius
TTATTATTATTATCATGTATAATAGTTATTATTATTATGATTATTATCATCTATAATAGTTATTATTATCATTATTGTCATGTATAATACTTATTATTATTATCATGTATAATAGTTATTATTATTATCATGTATAATAGTTATTATTATTATCATGTATAATAGTTATTATTATTATGATTATTATCATCTATAATAGTTATTATTATCATTATTGTCATGTATAATACTTATTATTATTATTATCATGTATAATAGTTATTATTATTATTATGATTATTATTATTATCATGTATAACAGTTATTATTATTATTATTATCATGTATAATAGTTATTATTATTATTATTATTATTATTATTATTATCATGTATAATCATTATTATAATTATAATAATTATTATTATTATCATTATTATCATGTATAATAGTTATTATTATTATTATTATTATTGTCATGTATAATAGTTATTATTATTATTATTGTTATTATTATTATCATGTATAATCATTATTATAATTATAATTATTGTTAATATTATCATGTATAATAGTTATTATTATTATTATTATTATTATTATTATTATTATTATTATCATGTATAATCATTATTATTATTATTATCATGTATAATAGTTATTATTATTATTATTATTATTATTATCATGTATAATCATTATTCTTATTGTTATTATCATGTATAATAATTATTATTATTATCATGTATAATAGTTATTATCATTATTATCAATGTTGCTATATGTAGACACTAGTTTACATCTACTTTTTAAACATTACCCAGGATATAAAACTAAATATTTTTATTATGATGGTACTATTTTTTTTTTAAATCTTAAAAATTATTATTTTTACTCATAATTTCTATATTATAATTTACATTTTCATACTATATAGCCTTCACCTGCTGTGTATTTTTGTGATCTCATTTGCGTTAGTTTCAATAAAGTTTTATTTTATCTTAATTAAATCTTAATATGTTGGATAATTTTATCAACTCCTCAAGAAAAACGTTTATTTATATTCAAATCATTTCAGGTGGAGGAACATGATTGTCACCGCACAGGAAAAGTAATCAGTGTCTGAAAAGTAACTTAGCTGTCAGTCACGTGTGATGCAGTAAAACTATAAAACAAATCAAATAAAATAGTAAAATAGTAAAATGCAAAATAAAGTACCAGAACTTAACATTTATATGTAAGTATGTGTGAGTGTAAATCCTCTATAGCTGTTATTATTAGTGTGTGTGTGAGAGAGAGAGAGAGAGAGACAAAGAGAGAGAGAGAGTCAGAGAGAGAGAGAGAGAGAGAGAGAGAGAGAGAGTCTGAGAGAGAGTTAGCGAGAGAGAGAGAGAGAGAGAGAGTCAGCGAGAGAGAGAGAGAGAGAGAGAGAGAGAGACCTAGAGGATTTATGGCACCTGCGGACCTGCAGTTCTTGGCTGGTAGAAGAATCCTTCAGACCCTCCTCAGGTCCTCCTGGTGGTCCGACCATGGTCCTGATGAGAGTGATGCTGTCGGTGTCCCTCCTCCTCCTGCTGCCGTCCACCGGCTGCGGTTGCGGACCGGGGAGGGGGTACGGGAAGAGGAGACACCCCCGGAGGCTGACCCCGCTGGCTCTGAGGCAGTTCATCCCGAACGTGGCGGAGAAGACTCTGGGAGCCAGCGGGAAGTACGACGGCAAGATCAGCCGCAACTCGGACCGGTTCAAGGACCTGAGCCCCAACTACAACCCGGACATCCTGTTTAAAGACGAGGAGAACACCAGCGCGGACCGCCTCATGACCCAGGTACCACACGCCGTATGTCACAGCGGCGTTCCGAGCTGTGACGTCATGCTGTAACTCGTCATGGTTACCGTCATGGCCCGCAGCTGTCAATCACCTGTCAGTATGACACAACACGTACAAATAAAGTCATAAAATATTCGACATCAAAATCATTTTACACTTTATTGGACTTTTCTTTGAAAAAAAAATAATATCTGACCTGATTAAAAATATAAAAATCTGAATTTAATTTCTGAATTTTAACCCTTTGAGTAACTCTTCGTTTTTATTTTAATTTTATGTTTTATCACGATGACCAAGAATTAAAAAAAACATTTAAATATGTTACATAATAAGTGTGATTTTTTTTTTTTTTGTGACAAAGTTTTTGGTTTGTAAAATTATTGGCAAAAAAACTGATTAAGTTGCATTTTTACATTTTGCTTGTTCTTAGATTTATTTTATTATTATATTATTTAAATGTGCTTTGAGGACATCAAATATCCTCTACAAGAAGCTGCATTAAAAAATTATAAACGAATACAATTGTACGCTTTAACTGACCCAATGATTTAAGGTCGGTCCAAATTGTAGCTATGAAATATTTATGCATTTTAATAAAATAAAAAAAAAGCCAAACAATGAAAACTGACACCTTCAGATAGAAAAACCAAAAAAATTTAAAAAAAAACAGAAAAAGGCAGAGAGATATAAAATGCAGAATTTTTTTTTTTTTACCAGTGTGATGAAATAATTGCACTTTTAATGGGTTTAAATTTTGTTTGGTTTTATATTATATTATTTTACTATATTTTATTATATTATTATTTATTATTATATTATTTTGCATTATAGTATTATATTTTATTATATTATGTTATATTATTATATTGTATTATTTTATATTATTATATTATATTATATTATATTATAATGTTATTTTGTATTATATTATATCATTTTGTATTATTTCATATAATATTATATTATATTATAATGTTATTTTGTATTATATTATATAATTTTGTATTATATTACATAATATTATATTGTATTATATCATAATGTTATTTTATATTATATTATATTATTATATTATATGATACGTCTTTGACCGTAAATGACACAGGATGCATTCGAGTTTATTCATCTGCAGAATATTAATTTCTTTCGGTAACTATGACCTCATTGTTTTGGAGAAATGGTGGGCTGCAAACTATGCACATTTATTCAAGTATTTGGCTTCATGTCAGTTTAAAATCAAGTCTGTTTATTCCTGCAGCACATTTAAAATACCACTCAGAGTCCAGTTTTAAAGTGCTTCACAGCAATTTAGAAATGAAAGCAGGGGCTGGAGGGGTGGGGTGGGGGGGGGGGGAATAAGGGATAAAGTCAGATAAAGAAATCATTAACTGATACGACAGGGGAAAAAAAAGATACCGAAAAAAAACCAAAATTCAGTCATCCGTTCATCTGTTATTTCTATTTTATGCTATTTATTGCTTCTACTTCATTGAAGTTGTCTTTCCAAATCCAATATAGTACTAAAACACCGAGAGGAACCTTTTTTCTGCAGATTGAATTACGTGGCTACTTTAAGTCCATTTTGCTGACACTGCTCAAATACCTTTATTATCTGCAGAGGAACTCAGCATGATGTCATCTGCTTCTGAACTGGGAGCCCGGCCTGATGGGATTATAGCAGCAGTGAGGAGACTGTAACAGCATTAGGAAACTTTAAAATATCAGTTGTAGTATTTTGGATAATGATAATTGTCTCCCCTGTTTGTTGGAATCGGAGTTTTACAGATAGGCAGTAGAAACTTCCATCATGGTGAAGGACTGCAGTGGGTCATGCAGGTTCTCACTAATGGTGTCAAGATCGGTTTTTCATGTGGTTTTAAAAGGACTTCTTCACTAGGGAGGGCAGAAAAACTGGCTTCCACTGAGAGCGAATGCACCACTTCCGTGTTTTTGGCACCATCTACTGATTGAATGACAAACGGAAAATGTAGAAGAAGGTCCTGACTAGTAACTAAAATGTCTAAATATGGAATATAGATATAAATATTACGTCTCAATGTGAAATATAAATGCCTTTATTTAATCTCAATCCCAAAAACGAACTATATTTTTTGCTAAAATGCACATTTACACTGACGTCACCAGAAATACCAAAATAAGAGCTTGATAAGGAGCCGCGCTTTGAGCAAACGTTGCGTCTACCTGAAGAACCAACAAACTAAGGACTTTTTATTTGTTTCCTCATGTGGACGCAACGTTTTCGGACTCAACGATTCTCAAATCAAAGCCAAATCAAAAACCTTTAGTTTTCTACGAAAAGCTCCGCCCCTAGTCTCTGACGTCACTGCTTCCTGCTTTTTAACCCAGCGAGTTCCGTTTGCTCTAAAACACCCGTTTTTACTTCGTCCCCTTGCATTATTTGTAATTTATTTCTGTATTCTTGCCTTTGTATGATTTATATTTCTCATTTTTGAAGATGTCACTGAATCTGTTGTGATCGGTGAAAAAAGTTTTGGCGGAAATATTTTTATTTAAAAACAGCATCCGGTTGTTCTTAAACACCCGTTTTAAGTTTTAAGGTGCCACGGTCATTTCTTCTGCTTTGGCAACGCTAAGAATCTGCTCCAAGTTAGGGACTGGTCCAGAATCAGTTCAGAAACTACTACAAAACGGGGCTGCATCTACAGCAAAGTGTTTTTCTCCATCAAGCTTTTATTTTGGTAGTTCCGCTGACGTCATTGTGAAAAATCAGGATTTTAGCCGAATATTTAGTTTTGTTCCAAACATTTAGGTTCAACAATATATTTACATTCGATATTCAAACCTTTTGTTTGACATTTGCGTAGTTGGATAGATATTGACTAAAATTCATAAATAATGCTATAAATGTGACTAAACATATGACACTGCTTTTTGAATGTTGTTTTGGAGCTTAATATGTTAACAAAACCTGCCTTTACAAACCGAGCCCCCATATTGTGGTCAGGGCAGAGTGTAAAAGGTGTTAAAGGTTTTAATAAAATAAACAATGTGTTTTGTCTCCTTTTCAGAGGTGTAAAGACAAACTCAACTCTTTGGCTGTTTCCGTCATGAATCAGTGGCCTGGGGTCAAACTGCGCGTCACGGAAGGCTGGGACGAGGACGGCCATCATTCGGAGGAGTCCCTGCACTACGAGGGCCGAGCGGTGGACATCACCACCTCAGACCGGGACAAGAGCAAGTACGGCATGCTGTCCAGGCTGGCCGTGGAGGCGGGCTTTGACTGGGTCTACTACGAGTCCAAAGCCCACATCCACTGTTCTGTGAAAGCAGGTGGGCCGCCCATAACAGCCATTACATTAGACTTGACTAGGTCCACCCTTTTTATCCCTGAAAAGTCCCCAATCCCCTGCGTTGCACAAGCAATCCGCCTGATATAGTCCTCAAATTAAATTTGAAGTAACGTCCGCAGAGTAAAATGTGAAACTTTAGGATGAAATATGATTTAAACACGATCCAAAAAGCGCCAAATTTAGGACCAAACCGGGCCGATGGTTAAGAAGTCAAGTCCAAAGACCACCAACATGATATTTATGACGGCTTTCTTTGTTTCTCCGTTTTTTTCCTCCCTATATTTATAAATTTAAAAAAAGAAAATTTCATTTTCCTTTTGTGCCAAATGTTAAAAAGTGACACCTTCGGATAGAAAAATGTAAAAAGATCAAAGATTCCCGAATGAAAGTCTAAAAACATGAAATGCATCATTTAAAAAAAAAGAAAAGAGAAGAAGAAGTATTCCTTTTATCTATATATGATTAAAAATCCTTAATATGCCGTGAGTTAAAAGGAAGAGTTTAAACTGTGAATTACTGACATAGTCCAACGATCTGAGCATGAAAAGACAACCCCCCCCCCCACACACACACACACACACACACACACACACACACACACACACACACACTCAACTCACCGATCGATTCCCGTGAAACCAAATCTGGACTAAATTGGACCAACGTTTGAGAAATTATGGTATGAAAACATTTGGAGATAAAGCTCCCCCTACTGTCGGTAATATTGAACCAAAATCACTCCAGTTCTTCCTCACACTAAGGTCTGTGTTACTATAAAGTTTGAAAATCATCCACGAGATAGTTTTTGAGTTATCGCGCAAACAAAGGATCTGCGTCGGACGCGATAACGATTTCCTAATTTTCCCGTCTTTTCGGTGAAATAAAGACGTGGTTTACACAACGTTCACCTTTCAGGAAGACATGGAGGACAAAAACCATTCAACATTGGACAGAACCATTTGTTTCCAGATGAAGGATGTTGAATTGTCGTAGCAGAGGCTAAAAAGGATTTGAGGAAGATGAACGTCAACATGTTGGATCATTTATGTCAAAGTCTGACATCTTCATATTTTAGCAAAGCGGGTCGGAGAAAAAAAAAATCAAAGAACTTTCTCTATAACTATGTTTAATACCTCCTACTCAGTGGCACGTTTGACCTGTGGTGTCCCCCAGGGCTCCGTCCTTGGCCCCTCACCCTTTAGCATAGACATGCTACCACTGGGTCACAGTATAAACCGGTTCAGTAAAGTGTGACGTGAGAAATTCTTTAAACTTATACTATATTTGTTTAACAGTGCTAACTGACCCAACGTATCTAACTTGGATTTTCTCCATCAGGACGTTTTATCAGAACAGTAAATTGCGGTTCTGAAGTACGTTTTTCTTTTGGTAAATCTTACAGAGAATTCTGTGGCAGCTAAGTCGGGCGGTTGCTTCCATGGCGGCGCCGTGGTGATGCTGGCGGACAGGAGGACCAAACCGCTGAGGGAGCTCCAGGCGGGGGACAAGGTTCTGGCCGCTGACCAACAGGGGAAGCTGTTTCCCAGTGACTTCCTTCTGTTTATGGACCAGGACCGGCGAATCACACGAGAATTCCATGTCCTGGAGACCAAGGAGCCTCGCCGGAGGCTGACGCTGACCCCGGCTCACCTGGTCTTTGTAATGGACTCCAACGGTACCAGCAGCAGCTTCCTCCGGGCTGTGTTTGCCAGTACCGTGGAGCTAGGACAGTGGCTTCTGGTGGTTGGGGATGACAGCCAGGATCAACTTATTCCTGCGAGGGTCATCAGAACATATGTGGAGCGCCATGAAGGATCTTATGCGCCTGTAACGTCTCACGGATCCATCGTAGTTGACCAGGTTCTGGCGTCCTGCTATGCAGTGGTTGAGGACCACCACCTCGCACACTGGGCTTTCGGGCCAGTACGACTTTGGCACTGGTTCTTGTCACTGGTCGGGATGGCGGACGTGTTCGGCGGTGCGAACAAGGTGGACGGCGTCCACTGGTATCCAGACCTTCTGTACCACGTAGGGGGCTGGCTTTTGGACAGAAGCTCCTTCCACCCACAGAACTGAGACGGACTCAAATCTATAAAAGACGCTGCATCGACACTGGAGTGAAAAATCTATGTTTTGGACCGACCCGATCCTTTACCAAAGATAATTATATAAAGAAACTTTTGTGTGCAACTTTCATGTGTGTCTGTGGAGCCCGTAGATGTTTCCCATCAGCACCGAGGTGTCCAAACGTGAATCACGCGAATGTCTCAACCCAACTTTCAGACCCTAACCCTTGACCCTGCCCAGACAGACGGGTTTATTTTTGTAGACCCGCCCATCACTCTTCTCAACAATTACGCGGTACTTTCACACGACATCACTATCAGCTGCCATAACAGTCCATATTATTCTCTGAGGTAGTTGGAGAAGACTCCGACATCTTAGTGGGCGGAGCCTGTTGGGCGAGAGCCCAGGCTGGTGATCGGGTTATCATATAAATAACATTTTCCATCTTATTGTGGACAGATCACTTTTACCTGGGGACATCACACACCTTTATAAACCGCTGCTGTGGTCTCAGAACCTTCTGGTCACGTCACTCTCCCCACCTCGCAAAAAAAAAAAGAAAAAAAAAAGTTATCATAAAACGTTTGATCTCGTCGCTGCTGCCGCTTATTTTCACCTTCTTCCGTTTTTTCTTCCGTGACTTCCTGTAGTGGGTCAGAACCATCCAAAAAGGACGCAAACCATGGTTGAGTTTTCATCCCGGCAGAGAAGAAATAAACAAACTCCTTCTCCTCAACTAAGTTGAACTTTCAAAATAAAGGTCCAAAAACTTGACAGACAGGTCCAAAAATAAATTCTGCATCAGCAAAAACAGGCATGTATAATTTAATTCAAGCTGTCACAGAGACAAAACAAAGCCCAGTCAAAAAACAAGAACAACCCAGTCCAAATGTTTGGGTTCTAGCCTGAACCCACACCCAGAAACCCTGGGAGACGGATTATTCACAAGCCGAGCTGAAGGTGATCTGAGGGAAGCTTAAAAGGAGGCAGGAACTGGAGCTGAGCTGAGACTCGGGTCTGAGGTTCAGCTGCAAAAAGGGGGGTCCAGTGCTGAAGTTCTGCTGGACTTTAGCTGGAGGTCAGACGGCGACAGTCTGTAGAGATCTGGCGGTTCTGGTGGGTGACAAGAGCTCGCAGTCCGACCCAGGGTAACCGGATCGGTCAAAGCCTATGGCGGCCGCAGTGATTGGACCCAGGTGCAGACCAGCAAGGCCGAACAGAACCGGTGCACTTTAGTATGTACTGATGAAAAAAAATACATAGTCCAAAAAAAAAAATCAGTGAATGAGGCTGAACAAAAATTCAAATCCAAAAAAAGGGAAAAGGTACCAGAAAAAACCGACACCAGGAAGGTCAAGATCAACGGCGACCCGGTTCTAGAAGGAAAGGTGAGTCCTGGATCAGCCGGAGGGAGGACACGATGGACGACGATCACACAGGAGGGAAGAGACCGAAAACACATCATGAGACTAGATCGAGGGAATAAACGGTAGAACAGAGCAGAAGGAAACAGATACAGGAAGTGTGAAGATAACAAAGCAACATACAGGCTACACTTTCAAAATAAAAGAGGAGCACAGGGCAGGATGATGACGATAAACCGTCAAAGTAAAATCAACAAACCTAACTAGGAAATTAAAACAGAGTCACTCCACCTCGGGCGTGGAGGAGGAGGAGGAGGAGGTTGGGGTGGAGGAAGCTGCATGACCCAAAGTTTTTTTGAAAAGTACAAAGGTACCAGCCACCGATGAAAAGCAAACATACACTGTAAAAAGAGGATTGTTTGATGAACTCCAGAAACGATCTAAACAGGTTCCATCAAATGAAGTATCTACAACTTCAAATAATAACTTGATTTAATTTACGTTAAAGCGGTTTTCTTTTTACAGTGCATGATTCCGCCTACTAAAGCATAAAAAAAAAAAAGAAAAGTAAAATTTCAGCTTTTGAAATTGTTCAAATTTTTTTTCGAAACACCTAAAATATAAAGTAATAATAAATATTTGTTTATTTTTGCTGGTTGGATCTGACCTTATTTAATTCCTGCAGTGTTTTAAGACAAACTATGAGACACTGTAAAAAGATAATTGTTGGTGGTTTACCGAATTATTGACCCAATTAAAATTTTCAAGTGAAATTTTAGGCTCAATAATACTAATTGTCTTTTTTCCCGGTGAACAATTATATTTTTGACAGTGTACACAGGGAATGCTGTGGGGAAACTGGAGGTTTTCTCAGGAAGGGTACATATGGAGCAGGGGCGGATCTGGCGGGATTCTGAACCCGGTCCTCAACGGGTTCATGATTCTGGTTTCCATTGATCGTTTCTTACGTTATTTTGTTGTCAACAAATTACCCTGTGTGATCAATAAAGGTTTTCAACTGGAATATTTCCTCCATCCAGATCTGGGATTTGAGTATTCCCTTGATTTTGTTTGAGTATATAATAAAGAATGTCTCCCCTCAAAGTTTCCATGACACCCTTTGAGCACCCTAAGGCGATTTTTCCACACCCACACCTGATATGGGGGGATACACTTAGGAACGGACCCAGATGGAGAGAAGGGCACGGACTCAAATCCACAGTACCGAGACAATGGGACACAGTTGGGGGGGAAGCAGAACCGGCGGGACCTGGAACATCCGGTGGACAACGAGGTCCTCGCAGGAGACCGGCGACAGCATTGGAGGTCAGCCAGTAGGAGTCAAGAGAGCGAGGAAGGGGGCAATCCAAAAAGGCGGAGCCAGTCTGGCGGCCGTCAGCGAAGGTGGCGATAAGTATCCTGATCGGAGACCAAGGTGTATTTTGTAAAAACGCTCCCCCTAGTGAGTTAAATGTGAACTACCGGACTAAAGACTGACGTAAAGATAGATCTGGTCAAGTTGATGCATATAAACCAAACCTGGACTAAATCGGACCAACAGTTGAAAAGTACTGGCCTAAAAACGTTTGGACATAAAGCTCCCCCTAGTGGCGTGAATTTACAACTGATCCCTCCAAAAATCAATCCAGTTCTCCTTCGCAATAAGATCTATGACAGTATTAAATTGATATGTGAAATAATAATCCATCAAATTGTTTTTGAGTTATGTCTGGAAAACAGAAAAAGAAATTCCCCCTAGTGTGTAAAATATTAACTATTAGAGTAAAACATGACATAAAGTAGATAAACCAGAAAAAAATGACCTCTCCCAAAATCAGTCCAGTTGTTCCTCACATCAACGTCTTTATGGGTATAAAATTTGATACCAGAATTTGAAATCAGAATGACCAGTTTATTTTAAGTGCTTTTATTTTGAAGGATTACAGTAGAAGTAAGGATGCTCGGCCTTGTGTATGTATTCTGACCCGCCGTCGAATTCTTAAACCAGTCGTTAAACATTTAACAGAGAAAAACTTTTGGACATAAAGCTCGCCCTAGTGTCAGAAATATACAACCGACCTTTCCCAAAATCAATACAGTTCTTCCTCACACGGAATTCTATTGGGGTATTCAGTTTGAAAATGATCCATGAAAGTTAAAGCCATGAAAGAGAGTTTTTCCATAAAAGACTCCCCCCAGTGGGTAAAATTTGAACTTTTAGATTAAAATATGACATAATTCCCCGGGACTTTTCGAGGACATAATTAAATCACCGTTGCTACGTTAGGATGGCCAGATCCGACTTTTGTAATTGACTTTGTTGTTCAGGTACGGCCACACCGGCAGAAGGTTCAGTGTGACTAAAGTTTCTGCAAGATTGTAGTTATTGGAATCTGTTGGCTCGGAACTGATTGAAAATTTGCCGATGACAGAAGCGTGAAGATGGCCTACGGGAAAAACATAGAACCAGAACCTGGTTCTTCACCGTCACCGTATGACGTAATCGGTTCTTGGCTCTACACCAGCAAAGAGTTGGTGCTTGTCTGGCTCTGGCTCCGAACTAGCCCGGGAACCAGCTCGCGTCGGAAAAAGGGTGTCAGCGAGCGCAAACCTCCAACCGCAAGGAACATCCGTACCGAAGGTTAAGGAAAACGTCCGACAGATTCCTCCATTAATTCGAGTTATTATGAGTGTCTAAGTCTACCGACAACTCCAACAAACTCTATGACAATCTCCTGGTCTCCTGTACCTTCCACTTCAGCGTCTCTGTTTAGCCCACCATGCGCCCAGCTCCAGCCAAATAGGAACTTCGAAGGAATCAAAGGAACTCTTGAAACTGAGACCCAAGCTCCGCCCCCAAAGGAACTTCAGAGGAAGTCTTGAAACTGAGACCCAGGCTCCGCCCCCAAAGAAACATTATTTTACTTTATATTTACTTTATTATTTTAAGTGATCTGAAACGAGTAACATCACCAAACTTTTATCTTTATTCTACTTCATTGAAATAAAAATGAAATAAAACAAAGTCTCACTTTACTGTGAGAAGAATAAAATAATAACGACTGAAGGCCTCTGGCTGTAGTTCCACTCTGAACACTAGATGGCGACATTTCCTTCACAAAAGCTGAACGTTTGTCTGAAAACATTATAACTGGGCCAGAAAGTTTGAACTTTGTTATTGTCAAATAAAAATTATTCATTCGTTCATTTATTATCATCTTAAAGGGGCAGTGAGACTCCATGAGTGAAATTCAGTGGGCACAACATTATGACCACTGACAGGGGACCTGCACTCAGAACATTATAACCATTTAAAACTTATTTTATTCAACCATTTGATGCTATTGATACTCGGGCGACTCTTCAACCCTCTTCATCCTTTTCTTCATCTCATTCCTGCGTATTATGGTTCCTGCTCCTTCAAATTAAAGTCAGCATTGCAGACTAAGTTCAGCTTTGATCTTTTCATGCGTGATCTTTTTCTTTGAACTTTTTTTATTCTAATCCCTTACCAGCACCTTCAAAAACTTCCCGAAGGTTCTGAAGGAAGGTTCTGATACTAGTTACACAAATAACTAGTATCTGTGTGTTTACAAATGTCTCTTACAATAACATTTTTCACAAAACTGATTCACCGATACCACTTACTGGTTATAATGTTGTGGCTGAAATAAAAAAATGAGGTCAACTTCATGAATTTCTGGGTGATTCAGTAAAATGAATAATGAGGTTCTGGTGAAAAAGTTGGACTTAACACAAGATTATATACCAGAAAAGTTGGGGGTATTATGGCATCGTCATCGTCACATCCGACGTATCCTTCATCTTAACCCAAAAACAATCTAACGGATCAATTAAAAAAAAAACAATCAAAAATGTTGTCGGCCCGAAGTTTCTCAACCATTGGTTTGGTCCAAATTTGGTCTGGAGGACATTGTCTTGTAAATGTCATATTTTGCCCTTGTGGTTCATCATCGACTCTTTTTTTTTCTTTTTTGGAAGAAAGTGGAAGAATCCCAGATGACAGTGGGCGAGGGTCGGGACAGACACGTAGAGACAGACACGTAGAGACAGACACGTAGAGACAGACACATAGAGACAGACACGTAGAGACAGACACGTAGAGACAGACACGTAGAGACAGACACATAGAGACAGAGACATAGAGACAGACACGTAGAGACAGACACATAGAGACAGACACATAGAGACAGACACATGTAGAGACAGACACATGTAGAGACAAACACGTAGAGACAGACAAATAGACATGGACAGGTACAGACAGACATGTAGAGACAGACACATAGAGACAGACACATAGAGACAGACACATAGAGATAGACACATAGAGACAGACACGTAGAGACAGACACATAGAGACAGACACAGAGA
>VRLP01009374.1:0-12957 GCA_009660295.1 Lophius piscatorius
TTTTTATTGTTTTGTCTGTTTTGTAGTGGAAGCCCCCGTTTTAAAACCCCCTTTGGTTACCCCCCCCCCCCCCCAATAATTTTTTTTTAAAAAAAAGTTTTTATCCCCCCCCCCCCCCCCCCCCGTTCCAAAAACTCTGTTTGTTTTGTCAGTTGTCAACTTTTTGTTTTATGAAACCAAAAATTAACATTTTGATGGAGGGAACTCTCCTTTCTTTCATTATTTGAAGCATTTGTTTTCAAATACAGTAAACCTAAATTGTGCGTTTCTGCTCTGCTTCAAATCTCACATCTTATGTTGCAGCACACACTAGTGGACAAGAGATGACCTGAACGCTGTGAAAAAGGACATTGTAGGCAAATAATACCCTCGAATCGGTGTGCACATTCTTGATTATCTCTATTTTGTATCCCTGTGACTTAAAATCTTTGTATGAGATGAAGGTGGTAGGTAATTTAAAGATGTCACCTTGGATCTGGAAACAAATTGCAGGCATTTTAATTTTTCTTTAATATTTTATTGACAGTATTGTCTTGAGAGACAAATAAAGCACTGTCTACTGGATAGCCCTTATGAACAAATCAACCAAAGATTTTCTTTCCTTCGAATGAAATTAGCCAACATCTCTCCAGATACAAATCAAAGAGGAAATTTTAGAGAACAAAAAGTGTATCTTTGTGCAGCAGAAATAGATTTTTTTCACTGTGTCTCCTGTTCATTCTCTTGCTACCCTTCAGACATATATTGTGATGCTTTGCAGGGTTCCTGATACTCAGAATGAGAATATATCCCTTAAATTCAGTCCTAGCCATAAAGATATTTGAATTAGCCCAACATCTGTAGGTATAAAATCAATTTATTGTTTTTCATGGTTTATGTGTTTCCTTAGATTCCAGACCAGCCCATCCTACTGGGAGCAGATTCACGACAGAGTCCAGAGAATACTACAGACACACAAAACCACCGTGGACCATAAAATAACATTTGACCTCTAACTTGGTGATCAGTCCACAAGAAGACCAAACCACAGTCACAGTCACATTCAGTCACTCTAATAATGTAGTTTGTCAAAAATATTTAAAAGTTATGATTGTAGGACTGCTGTACCTTCTTAACCTCAGGACTTTAATCATTCTTGAGTCAAACTATCTCACAGACACATGTTTTTATTTATTTTTCCTTTTCTTTAATTATTGTTTAACCTTTATATTACCAGGAGAATTTCATTGAGATTAAAAATGTCTTTTTCAAGAGCATTCTGGCCGAGACAGGCAGCAGCACACAAACAGCATTGCAAACACACAGCCTACAGTAAAACTAATAAAAATTTAAAAGACGTAAAGATAGTATAAATCAAAATGATACATCCGCATTTGTCAGACATCAACATGTATCTAAGTCCAAACATCTAGAGCCAGGTGTCTTTGATGTTCATTTAAATTTCAAATCATCCCAAATACCCCCCAATACCGTTTGTTATCGTCGGGGTCTTCAAAGAACAGCCAGGAAATTTGCAGGGGGTAACTTCAAAAGCAAAGCAGCTTCGCTTCTCTCTCACCAACCTGTGAGTGAGTGTGAGTGTGTATGTGTATGTGGTGCATGTACTCTGCAGCTGTTAAGGACTCATCTCTCACAACAGAGACAAGAAGGGAGCCAAGAGCCACCGTTGTGAGCTGGCGTCTACAAGAGAGGAGGAACAAACGTAATCCTGATTGAAGGAGCAGAAGACTAAGAAATGTAGTCGTATCATAACGACGTTCATTCAGATCCATGTCACTAAAAATTAATCGAACATTGAGAGTGGAAGGACGGTTGTGTGTAAATGTGCTGACTCATCAAATAGCTCTGCTTCCCTTCATGAGCAAAATCATATCTTTAATCAGTGCTAATGAAATGCAGATGTGCCGTATACTCTCTAAACAGCTGCACTTACAATACATTCATTGAGTTCTGAATGGTATTGAATACAGAAAATGAGGCAACAGGTGGTACAGTACTGAATTTACTTAGTAAATGTGTAGGGATCTAAAGAATGGGGGAGCTGGATCTTCGCTAGATATCGACCATGTGTCCATCTCTATGAAACGCTCAGGAAAATATCTTGCTTTGTCCAATTGTGACCCTCAGAGAAACCAGTAAATGTTGAAATTGAAGTTCTACCCAACCTACGTATCCATTAGCTTTAAACGGTCTGGAGATTAACTTTTCATTTCATCTTGAACAGAGATGGTGAAATACGTCTGGGCATGGACTTTTTTCCTACATTGTATAACCCTACAGTAATCTTATAAGTCTCAAACTACTTCTGCTCCAATGTTTTCATAAAGAGTGATTACATTGGATTTTCAATTATTTTTAAGGTAAATCCGAAAACTCAAAACAATAAAATGAATGACAGTAGTACATTGCAAATTTTTGGTGTTTAATGTTGAAATACACTTCAGTGATTAAACAGTCATTTTTAAAATGTCTTGGTAATTCTTGCTGCTTATGCCTCACTGAGGAATAATGTACGTCCATGGAGTTAACGTGAGGCTGAAAATTACACTTTTTAGAGGATCAGCTTGTGAGCATGATAAGTGAGAGTCCAGTATTAACCTCGTTTTAACCTTATTGTAGAAAAATAATTCAAAGTAAATTATTTTTATCCAAACATCTTTAAGTGGCATTTTTGAATCATTTATATGTCTGATATATTGTAAGCTCAGACTGTACAACATATTTTAAAAATCTTTTTTTTTGATTACATGACATTAAGGTTATTCTG
The DNA here is from genome assembly GCA_009660295.1 of Lophius piscatorius. Lineage (NCBI taxonomy): Eukaryota > Metazoa > Chordata > Actinopteri > Lophiiformes > Lophiidae > Lophius > Lophius piscatorius. The sequence goes on from VRLP01009374.1 coordinate 2,768, forward strand.
CTAAATGATGATATTCCATTCCACAAAGCATCTTGTGACAAGTCACACTAACGTTCAGAATGTGCTGAGAAGCTGTGTGAACACTTGTGTCAGTCAAAAGAAAGCATTTGTCCCTTTATTGCATGTATGTTTAGAATGAATATGATTAATATACAGCAAAGTAAACCTCTATTTAAAAAAAACTGTGAGCATGTGCACTTGTTTGTTCAAGGTTCCTTATGTCTACACTTAAACTCGTGATCTTGTCATGTTCAGAGATGAAGGTCTTCAATGATCAGGATTCTCTGAAGTCCAACAATCCATCTGGTCAAGTCTTCAGATTTACTTCTTGTTGAATTTATTCTTCTTCTTGTTCTTCTTACCGGCTGTTTGTGCCGCCTTCTCTGCAACAATTTGCTGGAACTTCCGCTTGTTTTTGCTGATAAAAGAAGTGGGAAGTATATATTACCCAGTTACCACAAGCAGCTTCATTTGATAGCTTTTATAATGACTCTTACTCTGCAATCCTATCTGAATATTATAGACACGATCCACATGAGATAGCAAACCATCAATCTATGTCCTACTTGAATCACTACTGTCAAATGAGCAGATGACTTTCCAAGTCTTCTAATTCCGGATCTAATGATAATGATAATGAAGGAATTGAGCAGATAGAGATCAGGAATAGAAATACAATCATATTTAGTTGAGTGTGTACCAGATTCATGCCGCTCTTTTCCACCTCTAATAGTGTTTTTATCTCCTTTATACTCACTTAATGTTAGTAAATGCATGAAATTAATATGTTTTATCTATTTATTTCTAATTCCATATATAATAGCTGGTGTTGGTCAATGACTTCAATGAAAGTTTTTCTGTGATGGATCAATGCCGGAGATGCGACATAATTAAACCACATCCATCTATTGTGTTTCATTTCTATGAGGCAGGCTCATCCAATAGGTAACGCCTGACCTCAGTGAGTGAGAGAATGTGTACCGACAGCTGGGTCACTACGCTATTATTCAGATTTGAACTTACTGCCTGAATTCGGCGTCAGCCAGCAGCTCCTCTACCATATTCCTCTTCCGCTCCTTCTTTGGAACACGGGAATGATAGAAGTCCACTGGATTGTCCACCACCGTACCGACCTGTATAACATGCACACCGTTGAAATACAAATACAGCAGTGAGCAGAATAATGGCTCAATCATGATTGTAAGAGTAATTGTCAATTCTATTATTATTTTAGATGATCAAATCTCCAAAACAGAATCATTGCCAGGCTTTTAACTTTGGTTAAGACCTTTATAAATCTTTGAGGCAACGATTTTCTGGTCTACTTAAGACTTTAGAAGACGTAACTGCTGAGTCTTTGGCCAACATAAAATGGGCTGATGTCATTGGTCCCGGCTACACATGGTAGCATCCCAATGAATGTTGTAATTCACTTCTTTTGACAGGAAAACAAATGTTCACATCTGTCCTGCGTTTTCAAAAATTAGTTTCAATAGTTGAAAATAAACATTAATAAATCATTTCTCCCTGTCATTTTAGTAGCTAAGACCCACTAGGCTAATCCATAACACCACAGCCTCTACACAGACCTGTCGCTGACATTGGCTTGCTAGTGAAGGGGGTTGGTGATCATGTGACTCATGTTGTTTCTTTACCTGAAAATATTTGGGGAAGCCATCTCTATCATTCTTCTTATAGAACCTCTTGGGATCCAAAGAGCCCCTCATCTTCAGGACTTGGAGGTCGCCTTTCAGCTCCTGAGTGATCTCAGGAGCTTTCATATTAAACCAACCATCTCCTGTGGACTTCTCCCTCTCCACCTGCAAACAGTGATTTAAATAATTTAATAAAAACTAGAGTAGGAGCATTTTAGGCACAACATTAGATTAGGGCCAAATAATAGAAACTTAGTAGACAGCAGCACAGCAAATAATAAACCAAAGATTAACTTTGTGAAACTTACTCTCTGCTTCAACTTTGTGGCTTGTTTGGATTCATTGTATGGAGGTACTACGTCCTTCTTTTCAAAGTCTGGTCCGATAACACTCTTCTTCATCACCTGAGGACAACAATAAAACAAAGACACTGCCGTTATAAAGCAGTTCTATCTTCACTTCACAACTCAAAGATAAAAAGGCAGAAGAAATCATGAATAACTCCATCTCAGGTGTTGGATTTACTCGTCCTTGCATAACTTTTCAGTTCATTACTCATTCTGCGTCACAGTTTACTTTTCAAAAGGGAAAATCAATTCCTTATTTACCTCATCTTGGATCTTCTTTTCCTTTATTTTTTTCAGCAAACTAGAGACAGGTTTTGATTTGCTGCCATCAAAATTGATGTATAAACCACCGAGCTCCTTCATTCTGATGCCAGGGTCAATACGGCTGGACATCTCTTTCCTGAAACAAATTGGCAAAGAGAATATTCCTCAGGAAGAGCAGCCTTGACTCATTTCTCACTTCGGTGCGGATACAGTGATAATACATTACTATGAGTATGGATGTACTCTTTATGTGCTCACGTTATATCGGATTTCTTTTTTTTTTTATACATTTTTGTTTCTTAATATACATAAATGCGAAGAGCAATACAATAAACAACAGTGAGGAAGAAGATGGAGGAAAAGAAAGGAAGGAAGAGGACAGATGATGAAATACAGGAAGGTCTGTTTGCACCAACATTTTTTAGCAGTGGCCTCTCCTGATTATGTTTATCTACGAGTAGCCTTTGAGTCTGCAGGAATTACGAGGTGGCTTCGTACATGATTGTGGCATATAATCATGTCTGAGACTGTCTGCAGCACAGCCCACACAATCATTACTCAAAACTTCAGAAATTACAATTTCCTTTGAAATCATGGGTCTCTATTCAGTGTTTTGCAGTGTAGGTCGTGGCGTCCAGCTGTCCTGCATACCGTTACAATAATGTACCTCTTTTAAATAGTTTTTTTTGCTCAGTACTCACTGATCAACACAAAACACTTTTGTAAGAAAATATGCCGTTATAAAATCAATACAGTAGTGTACATACTTCAAATGTTTAAACAGTCAATGCTGCATACATGACAGACCAATTTCTTTTGGCCACCATGCAGTAAGAATTTAACAGCATTGCAGTTTCATCAAACTCAGTGACCGACCAACCTCTGTTCCTGCTCCAATTTAGCTTAACTTTTTCAACTTCCTCCATTTTTTTTTTTCTCCAATTCAAAGAAAAACTGTTGTTGATTTTGGACAGTCGCTCAAAATCCAAACTTCACGCTCAAAAGGGAGCGTTGTTTTTTTTTTATTTTAGGAATACAGCACAAGGTGGTATACAATGTTTTTTGCTGGTTCCACCAGTGTTCAAGCCCTCAAACTTTGAGACATCGAACTCCCTGCAAAGGGAGATTTCATAGATGGTTTTAACTACGACTCAGGTGAGGTACAGCGGTTGATACAGCAGTCGGCAACAGGGCACTTAACGAAGGCTAGATTATTACCCTTTCAGTCAAACCTAGGAGGCTGTGATTTTGTCTATGGATTGAAATTTGGCAAACCTTCTTGTAAATTTGTTTTTTCTTTGGTAATTTTGTTTTCAGAAATGTTAATTTAAGGTATTTGGTAAATGTGTTTCAAATTATTTTTTAATGTCCAAATGTACATTTGTTTGATAAGAGAGAAAACCTTGTGATACCTGCCAGCTAAAAGCGTCTCTACCTTACTGCTACATCCGGCCTCTTTTATGGATTGCTATGAATTTCTAGGTTTCAGAGTTAAGATTGTTGCTGCATTGTAACCATAGCATATTTCAGCCACAATGCTGTCTGAGTAAGCAATCCATAAAACTGGAGCCATTTGCAAAGTCTGGTTCAATTTCATACATGTGGAGGAAAATCTCCTGCGGGGAAGGAAAAGCCGAACATTTACTTTTCCCGGAGGGTTTAGTAGCAGAGCCGAATCATATGTGTGGACCAGACCAAATTTCTTATTCTTCATTGCCAAACAGCGCCATTTTTACCTTGAGCTACATTGTCGTTCAGGCTGATGTGTTCATTCATTACCATGATTGTGGGCACTATTATTTATTTAGAGTGATACCCACTCCCACGTCGCTGCTGGAAATAACCGAAATCAATATTTTTACGTTTGCACAGTAAGGCAAGAGGTTTTCCCCTGCTTTGACTGTTCACTCAAACATAGGTGCTTTGCTGCTTACTAGTCCTCCTCAAAACATTTATATATTTTTTTTGAGAGGGCTTTGTTGGCTTTATATTTAAGATAATGAATAAAAAAGAAAAATTTAAAAAAACAAAAACAAAAAATAGTCGCATTACTACAGATCTGTGTGTATTCCTGGGTCATACTTACAACAGAGGATTTCTACATAAAAAGAGAAGGTTTGCATCTTCATCATCCCCCTCCTCATCCACAAACTCCTCATCTTCCTCCTCCTGCCCTTCTGTTTCCTCCTTTGAAGCTATGACCGTCTCCTCTGTTGCCTTCGCCAGGTAGTAATCTTCATCAGCATCCTGTCCAGGTCGTGTGTCAATCACAAAGAGTCCACCTCCTGATGTGCCTGCTGCTTCAGAATGTCCGCGTTTATCCTCTGCCATGCACCCTAAATCCTCTTCTTCTGAAATTTGCTTCTCCTCATCTTCATCCTCGCTGCTCTCCAACAGACTAATTACATTCTTATTCTTGACAATAACATTTTCATGTTGTTCTTCAGGGAGAGAATCCACGGTGATTTTGCGCTGCTGGCTGGATTTTATCTCAATGGTCTCAACTTGGACCTCACCTGAGTTAACCACCTGCTGATCTTCTTCGTCACTATCCAATGTGCTGACTTCCATTTTCTCCTCCTCACTAGGACAGGTCTTTACAGCAGATCCTCCATCTCTCTGTGGCGGGTGGGTGTCCACATCAGCGTCTTTGGTAGATTTCTCCATCTCTCCAATCTCCTCTGTGGCTTCAGAAGTCCTTTCACTTGATTTTAATGCAACTGATTGGCAATTATTTATCGGCTCTGATGAATAGATCGTTTCCTGCATCACTTCCATCTCTGAGGTGTCCCCATCCTTATTCTCAAAACACAGCTCCTCCTGCTGGTCTCTGACAGACACTGCAGGTGTACTAACAGGTTCTTGAGCACAACCAGAGCTGTCCAATAATGACCTGTCTGACACGTGGGAGTCTTCTTCTGAAATTACACGCACTCCCTTTTCCAATTTAACTGTATCCATTTCATTTGTGGTGGAATCAGTAATACTCGCACTGTAATTTTCTTTTTCCTCCAATGATTGACTCACGTTTTCTTCTAACAGTGTACAGTCTGCATCCTCTGCGATGATTGTACTTTCTAACCTTGAATCATTTAATGAAGGGTCCTCTTTAGCTGGCCCCTCAGTCTTTTCTAGAACAATAGTTAGATGTTTGGTCGACTGGCTGAATGATAGAATACCATGTTTACTGTTGACAGAGCCTGAACGACTGCTGCAGGGGGTCCCTCTGCTTCGTGTGGAACAGGAGCTGCCCAATGGGGAATGCACGTTGGACAGATCTGAGTCAGAGTCGATGGATTTTGTTGCCTTTCCCCATCTGAGATTCCTCCTACCATGAGTGGGCGCAGACTCAAACTCCTCAGAGTCACAAGACTGAGACTCGCTTACATCTACAGTAACTGATTTCTTGCCTCTTGCTGTCCGGCTACTTCGACGAGTTGGGAAAGGTGAAAGTGAGCTTTCCGTGGCTTCATCTAGGTGGATGGGGATGGGACTTGCTTGAGTTCTAGACCTCGTAGATCTGCGGCTTGTGGACTTGGAAACGCTGGATACCTGGGAGTCAGTGTCTGAGAGCTCTGAGTCTGTTTGTTGTTTAGCAGATGATCTAGTGCGTGCAGTTCTCCTCTGACTTCTGGTGACTCTCTGGGATTCAGACGGCACAGTGTTGCTGAGGTCTGCCTCCAGTGCCAAATCCACCTTGGCAGCAAGAGGACTATCTGAGCCATTATGAATCTTCCTCCTCCTTGTGCTACTGCGGCTAACCTGGCAAGATCTCGATGGAGACACTGCAGAAGAGCATGATTCCACCTCAGAGATGTCCTCATCTTCAGGACTGACACGAGACTTTCTAATCCTACCCCTGTTGCCTGTCCTTGGCCTGTCCTTGGTGATGTCAGACAAGGCGGAGCAACAGGACTCCACATCTGATATGTCTGCTTCATGGCTGGAATCCACAGGTGTGCATGGCTGCTCTGGACTGTGGAGTCTGGATGCCCTGGTGCATCTTTTCACAGAAGACGAGGATGCAGATACCGGATGTTCGGTCTCAACTTTTTCAAGCTGGCTAAAGTTCTCAATCAGGCCATGCTGGGTAAGATTCTCTGCTTTTTTAACAGTGCTCCTGGTTCTTCGACTTGTACATGGAGTGGCCTGTGAGACATACAAAATACAGAATTAGTAACACTGCTGGTTCTACAGCGAGCTCACATTAAAAAGAACCACACAACTTAATTATCCCAAGCCGTTGTGTGGCTCTCAGACCAGGCTTCTCCATTTCCGCTGAAGATATTAAAAGTTGCTCTGACAGTAATTGATAACGAAGGAATACAGCGTTAGACGCATATGTTGTCTTACTGTTTACATCTGGATTCTGTTTAACAAAGAGTCTGTGTTTTGGTAAATTATATAATATGATAGCGTGGTTGCCACGCCGTGGTAGGACAGAGACTAGAAAAGACCGACAAACTGCGTCCACGTGACTTTTGATCGGCCTCCCATGCGAAAATAATGGACATCTCGGAAACCTTAAATCCCTACAGTCACTATAACATCTTTAACGGCCATACATTATCTATATCTACCTGGACCTCAGAGGAGGACTCCTGGTTAGATTTATTTGGGCTACACACGCGTACTCCTCTCCTGGTGGCCACCATGTTGAATCCCGAAAAGCTTCTACGTTGCTTCCGGTAAGAAAACGTGAGTCGGTTATGGATAGTCGATAGTGAGATACAGACCGAGCGGACGATTTCAGAACTACTTCTTCTTCTTCTTTTTATTATTGCAGTTGGCATCCAGCTTTTGGTGCATTGCCGCCGCCATCTGCTCCGGTTTGTGGACCAGAGACTCAGCTTACATTCATTCACCTTAACTCCCTCCCTCATAGAAAAAAGTTGTAAATATGTATATATGTATATATATATATATATATATATATATATATATATATATATATATGTATATATATATGTATGTATATATATATATATATATATATATATATATATATATATATATATAAATCCACCATATGGTGAAAACTTGTCTTGTGAACTTCACCAGAAGTAGTGAGCCAGGCCCTGGCGTCCTGTGACGTGAACACTCCCTCCTGTAAGTCCCTGAAGAAGCGTTTGAGTGCGTTGGAGACGTCGTCCACCATGTTCTCTACCTCCATCAGACAGACGCTGCGAGCATCACGGCGGAATCTCTCACACAGAGCCGCCACGCGGGAGGTGACGCCGCTCTTACGATAAATCCCCTCTGACGTCAAGCCTAGGGGAAGTAAAAAAAAACAAACAATCATACAGAGTCCACAGGTTCCAGGAGTCCAAGGATACAAAGGTTCTGGAGGTTGAGGAGGATCGGGGGTCCAAACAGACGCAGCACCTCCAAAAGGGATTCCTGAGAAGAATTATTAGGCTTGATTTGAATCCATTACTGAAACAATCAAGTTCATCCATCAGTTTTAGAAACTCTGCCCTCATTTAAAAACAGAAAATGAACCCGGTCCAGTCCAGACCCACAGACGGTCCTGCCCCTGAGCGGACCTGCTGCAGGTTTGTGAGGAAAGAATATATCTGGATTGGGATGAATTCATTTCCTGCAACCATTGGAGATGATCAAACTGAGAAGGGGGCGGGGCCTGAGGAGCGAGGGACGTAGGAGGATCCTCATCTCGGGTCGCGCGCACAGAACCGGAGGGAGGAGCAGGCGTGTTGTAGATGCTGTTTGGGTTTCTCACCGCACCGCGTGATGTATCCGATGCAGCTGTGAACCACGACAGGAATGTCCGTCTCCGTCAGCTGCTGCTGACTCAGGGTGTCTCCTCCGCTCCCCGCCGCCGCCTGGATGGCGCCACACCAGCCGGAGAAGTCCAGCTTCCTCTCCGCCTCGATGTACAGAGTTCTACGCAAAGAGAGGCGGGGTTAGCTTCAACCAATGCCAGGAGATCTTTGAGATCTTTTTAGATTTGGACGGGTGATGGACCTTTTTATCCTAATAACTCCTTTATTAATAAATATATAATAGTAAAAAAGTCCAGTTTGATCTGAAGTTTCTCAGCTTCTTGTTTTCTTGTTATATGAATAATAAATAGTAGTAGTATCGTTGAAGGTGAATTTGTTTCCAGAGAAGCCCCTGAAGGTGGAGGAGTAAAGGAGAAGATGGAGTCAGGGACCCTGATCAGGTAAAACCACGGTTTGTGGACAGGACAGAGATTCAGTGGAAGGATGAAGGATGAAGGATGAAGGGATGAAGGATGAAGGATGAAGGGATGAAGGATGAAGGGAGGAAGGATGAAGGATGAAGGGATGAAGGATGAAGGGAGGAAGGATGAAGGATGAAGGAATGAAGGATGAAGGGGTGAAGGAATGAAGGATGTAGGATGAAGGGGTGAAGGATGAAGGGATGAAGGATGAAGGGAGGAAGGATGAAGGATGAAGGATGATGGGATGAAGGATGAGGGATGAAGGATGAAGGGATGAAGGATGTAGGATGAAGGATGAAGTGGTGAAGGATGAAGGGATGATGGATGAGGGATGAAGGATGAAGGGATGAAGGATGTAGGATGTAGGATGAAGGGGTGAAGGATGAGGGATGAAGGGATGAAGGATGTAGGATGTAGGATGAAGGGGTGAAGGATGAAGGGATGAAGGATGAGGGATGAAGGGATGAAGGATGTAGGATGTAGGATGAAGGGGTGAAGGATGAAGGGATGAAGGATGAAGGGAGGAAGGATGAAGGATGAAGGATGATGGGATGAAGGATGAAGGATGAAGGAATGAAGGAATGAAGATTTATAATCCATACTTAAAACATCTCCATATTAACAACCGGAAGGCTTCAGACTCACCTGCCTTTCTCCACCAGAACCAGAACCTCATTGTTCTGCCGGTTAGCTGTAAAGCACAGAGGAACAATATTATTAAATGATTCTTTAACCCGTTTGATGAGATCTGTCACTAATTTCAAAATGATTTATTCCACGCTGTCGTGACGAAGGCCTCACTCACAGAGTTCATTCAGTTTGCGGAGGTGGATCTCCTCCCCTTGGCTGTCGGACAGGTAGACGTGGAGCGTGGAGCCCACCAAAGCAAACCAGCCCACCTTGGACGTTTGTAGGTTCAGGCCGTCTTTACACTTCAGCCTCCCGATACGCTCAAAGTCCAACCTCAGCAAAGGTTCTGCAGAGGCCGGGATAAAGCTCTGGAAATAAGGAAACACCTGATATTAATCCTCGGTTCCCGGCTCACCAGCCTCCATGAAAACAAACACGGGTTCCTTTCTGAGAGGACATCCCGACGTTACGTGGGAGGACATCCCGACGTTACGTGGGAGGACATCCCGACGTTACGTGAGAGGACATCCCGACGTTACGTGAGAGGACATCCCGACGTTACGTGAGAGGACATCCCGACGTTACGTGGGAGGACATCCAGACGTTACGTGGGAGGACATCTAGACGTTACGTGGGAGGACATCTAGACGTTACGTGGGAGGACATCCAGACGTTACGTGAGAGGACATCCAGACGTTACGTGGGAGGACATCCCGACGTTACGTGGGAGGACATCTAGACGTTACGTGAGAGGACATCCAGACGTTACGTGAGAGGACATCCCGACGTTACGTGAGAGGACATCCCGACGTTACGTGAGAGGACATCCAGACGTTACGTGGGAGGACATCTAGACGTTACGTGGGAGGACATCTAGACGTTACGTGGGAGGACATCTAGACGTTACGTGAGAGGACATCCCGACGTTACGTGAGAGGACATCCAGACGTTACGTGGGAGGACATCCAGACGTTACGTGGGAGGACATCCAGACGTTACGTGAGAGGACATCCAGACGTTACGTGAGAGGACATCCAGACGTTACGTGAGAGGACATCCAGACGTTACGTGAGAGGACATCCAGACGTT
>VRLP01009375.1:0-12957 GCA_009660295.1 Lophius piscatorius
CACACACACACACACACACACACACACACACACACACACACACACACACACACACACACACACACACACACACACACACACACTCACACACACACACACACACTCACACAAACACACACACACACACACTCACACACACACACACACTCACACACACACACACACACACTCACACAAACACACACACACACACACACACACACTCACACACACACACACACACACACTCACACACGCACACACAAACACACTGACCACGCTGCTATCATCTCCTTGCATGAACACCCACCAGCTCAGGCCCAGGGGGGTTGGAAGATTGTGGGTGGGAGGCCAGGTAATCTGGCAGACCCCTAAACTCTTCACCCAGTCCCCCGGGATTTCTGTCTCACACCACCCACCCACCCACTCCTGTCCACTCAAGGACTCCACTATGGACTGTCTGTCACTCGCCCCGTCTGTCTGTCTCCACTGATGTCTCGCAGAGGTCCGAGGCTGGGTCGCCGAGTGACACGCCATCGCAGCGAGGGGTGGGTGGGATTACAAGGGAGTTGGTAGCCGGCGTCCGTCGAAAGCCACAGTAGCCGATCAGATTACCAGCAGGCGCCGATAGAATCAATGTCTTTAAACATGAAAGAAGGAGTTGAATCTTTGAATCTTTCTGTTTTTATATCAACTCTTCCAGTTTTTCCACCGTTTCTTGGGGGAAATTTGTCTCCTTTGCTAGTTTAACTTTCCCCTCGTCCAAATCCTCCGTCCTGATATTGAGTTTAATCCTGTTTCAGTCCAGCCTCCATCGTAGAAGACTTTTCACCCGACATCATGTTTTCTCAAAGAGATAACGCCAAGAATGTGAGTTCTCGACATTCTTACTGTCAAAACAATCTTTATCTTTTTTTCTTCTTTTTTTCTTTATACTCTGGAAAAAAGTCCCGTTTGTTACGGAATCGTCGTCGCTGAGTCCGCAGATCCTTCATGTTAGCGCCGTAACTCAAAAAATACTTCATAGATCATTTTTAAATTTCCTGCCCACGCAGACTTTAGTGTGAGGAAGAACTGGAGCGATTTTTGGAAAGGCGGGTTGTTTATTCCCGACACTAGGAGCTTAATGGTTTCTGGGGCCACAAGTTCTTAACCTTTGGTCCGATTTAGTCCAAATTTGGTGCAAATGAGTCATTTAGCATGTATGTATCATATATTACTGTTATAGTTCATATTTTAGAGATTTATTCATTTTTAAATGTTGTGTAAATTACTTCAATCTTGGGTGGGGGGCGATTGGGGACTTTCTGAGGACAGCGTAATCCTAACTCTTCCTTATTCACACAACAAGAATAACACAGACCGCAGCAACATTCATTTTCAGGAGTGGGCCTCATACTCAAACGTATCCTGGTAATCCTAAGAGTTCCGATTTCTCGTTTTCATACTTTACCCGTCGGAATACGGGAGCGTTCGTCGGGAACATGCCGGGGCGTGTGCTGGTGAGATAGATGTAATTATCAGCTCAAACAGCTGGTTTCACACAGATGGACTGGAATATTATACCAGCATGATGGTATGTTGCATCGATTCGGTCCCACCAGTCAGTCAGAGAAAGGAAAACAAATCAAAATAGCAGTAATTTGATAAACAGCACATCCCGTCTGGGAAATCTCCTCTGACCTCCAGAGGGAACGCCGCTCCGTCATTTTAATCCACTTTCTGTAAAACATAAAAAATACTGTAAAAATACTGAATGTAAGGTTGTTGTTTTTTTTAGCTTTTAAAAAGTGAAATTAAAGTTTAGAAGATTAAAGAAAAGTAAAAGAAAAATAATCAATATAACGTTTTTTTATTAGCTTTTAGTACATAAAAGAAAAATCTTCCAATAGAACAAAAGAGAAATTTCAAAATCAACTTTATTTACACAAAGTTGATTTTGAAATTAGATTTTTGTACAAATATAAATCATTATTAACTGATATTTAATAAATATTAGAAAGTGTCGCGCCTCGGAATATAGAAGTAATGCTCAAACTCAGTGTAGAAAGTGACATTTAAGCATTTTAAGATAAAGTAGATCTTTATATTATCTGAAAATACTCAAATACTTTGATTTGACTTGACGTAATACTCCAGATTGTCTAAAACCAAAAGAGATATTTTCACCAGAAATCATGCAAATATACTTAAACTTAACGTTTTTTGCAGTGCAAATCCTATAATATGCCAACAATCCATAATCTACACTCAAAAAAATACTTAAATATTTAAAATGATGTATTTTAATTACATGTAAAGTTTCCATGCGTTTGGATTACATAATTTAAAAGAAACAAAGTAATGAACTTAATGTCGTACATATTCGTGACAAAAACATGAAGGAAACAAGGAAAACTGACATGATTTTAAAAGTTCGAATCATAAACCGTATCTGTTGGAAATACATATCTCCTTCAAAATAATGTCATTTCCTCAAAATTATATATAAACCACTCTCAAACATTTAAACAGTTTATCATGGATTCAGTTGAATTGTTTTTACAATTAACTGATTAATAAGAAAAGATTTTATAAGAAAAATCTGAATCCGTTATTATCATTATTTCCCAGGATGCACTCTGGCTTGGCTGTTAATATTCCGGGTTCATTCAAGTCTCATACCGTAAACCCCGATGACCCCGATGTTAACAAACATCCAAACATCTCAACTCGTGGATTTTTGGGCGTTTCGCCGTTTGGAGAAATTCCACATCGGAAAGTCTCGGGTCACATTCGATTTTTTAAAAATAAAAAAAACGTGTACAACAGGTTCTCATGTAATTTAAAATGTTGACACCCGCGCAGGTGATGGGTTCAAATCTTTCAGGATATTTTCTACATTCAATAATTTCATCAATTTTAATGCTTTATTTTCCACATCCCAAAAAAAACGGAAAAAAAATCCAACAAACAACCTGTGGGGTCGAGCCTTTAATTCAGTACTGACGGGCATGTTCTCTCTAACGCGGCGTTGTCGTCACGGGATGGAATTCTTTTGAGCAGGGGTCGCTCTTCCCCTCGCTCACCTTTGACACTCAATTTCTCGCTTTTGTCCGGTTTGGCGTTTCGTTCTGAACGAATGTGTGAGACGGAGAAAAGAGCGCTTTGCTGATTACAGGCTAGCTGCGCCGCGGATGACAGCCCGGCTCCGCTTCCTGTCTTGATGGATAGCATGAAAGCCTCCGGCAGCAGAAAGCGTCTGACACCAGGCAAAACCCCCCCCCCCAAAAAATATCCTGTGGGCGGAAAACAAAACGCCAAAGGTGCGGCCCATCAAATCAACACCAACGTTAGCGAGCCGCACAACATGTCCCCCCCCTCCCTACCAATTGAGCAACCCTCACCCCCTGCTCAGCGTTCGTGGGTCATATTCGAGTTCTGTTTGCCATGGAAGTCAAGAAACACAGTATTCCCGAAAAGTCGGGGATATCATGTCCTCAATGTTAGCGCAATAACTCAAAAATATTTGATTTTCAAAATTTATAACCACATAGACCTTAGCGCGAGGAAGAAGAGGATTGATTTGGGAAAGGTCAGTCGTATAATTCCGACACTAGGGGGAGCATTATCCATTATCTAACTTGTTTGCGTCATATTTTCGTCCGATAATTCATATTTTACTCACAAGGGGAAGTTTTTTTTTGTTTTGACAAACTTCACATTTTATTTGATGAGTCATCAAATCAGGGGGAATGCTTGTGCAACGCAGGGGATTGAGGACTTTTGGGGGGAACTGTAGCGTCGACCTATTGGGTTTTCCTTTTGGGTTGAACGACACTTTGAAGTATTTTTTTTGATTTTTATCGCTTCATTTAGTGAATAAAACAGATATAATACACAAACCTTTCATGATGTTTTGATTAGCCTTGTTAGCTTAGCTTAACTTCCGAGTCGTGCGGTCATGTGACTCAGAATAAAACGTCAACGTGAACATCGTGAAAACAACAACTAAACTTAATTATGACCCAAAACATGCCCAGAACCCAAAGATACAACAAACTAGCTTTTATGACTGACGTTCGGACCGTTGTGCACGCGTCGCCATGGCAACAGGAAGTGACATCACAGTCTCGTTTCTTAAGGCTATATACAGCTGGACTAGAGGTTCCCCCGTATCTCTACTTGATGCCAAGCGTCCTCACTCTGCAGTTGTCCTTATCTCCGGCTAATATTAGCCCGGTTCCAAGCCGGATCCGCCGATAGCGTCTCTGGACAGCGAGGCTCCGCCGGTGCCCCGGGACCATCCGTCTTAGCTAAGCATAGAATATGGGATAATGGCATCATACGTCCCGCCGCCGCTAACAACGGCGGCGTCCTTAGATGTAGCCGCCGACTTCATCAATCAGCCCCTTGACCCGGCCCGGGAAAAAACATTCTCGGTATCCAACAGATTCTTTTGTGTCGCCTGCATGCAGAAGAGGAAACCGCCGACCCTCATTTGAATAAGGATGTCAGCAATTAGTGTCTCTTCTTCTCTCGGCTGGGACTTGTTGAGCGAAGGGTGGAACCGGTCGGATACAGCCGACCCGCTGTCAGGAGGAACAAAACCGTGACCTTTACAAAAAACCTCTCACTAGTTATCAACGCCGCCTTGTAGCCAATGAGAGGCGGCGAACCAACCTCACCGTCCCTCCCCCTTTTTGTTGTCATTCACATGCTAATATAAGGAACCTGGTTCTGCCTAATTAGCACTATATCGCATTTTAAGAAACCCAGAACCGAGCTTTTCTTCTCTAATTAGACGGCTTTTATACCGGCGGCGGATTGACATTGATCCGTGGCCTTGAACACGCCGCGGAACATCGCTAAGGTGTTTCTTTCAGCTCGCTCTCCTTCCTCAGCTTTGGGTTTATGCAAATCCAGCGCCAGGCTATTAATCACCGGGTCATTAGCTATGCATCAGTTGCTCAAGTTGCCCACCACGGTTTTGTGATCAGGGGCGGTTCAAACCATGAACGACTGATTTTTGATGAATATTAAAAAATTCTGAAAAAGGTTGAAACGCCCAACACTACATCAGAGTCCTTGAACGCATCTTGTATCCGCACCAAGGCTCCAAAACAAAAACAAATCTCCTTTTATTTATCAATCATTCATTCATTCCTTCACAGTCTAAGACTTCTGACCTTTAATACAAAATTCTATTCTCAGCTAGAGTCGGTGCTAAGTAGCATATTTAGCATAGCGCTCCAGTCCTAATTAGCCTCATGGGTATGTGGGGTATGTGGACATGAGGAGGTGGGGGTTGAAAAACCCATTTGGTTATTAGTGGAAGACCTCTTCAACCTGTCAGCCATATTTTTCCATCTCCAGCAATCAGCCATAACATTATAACCAATGACAGTTAAAGTCAGAGAGACGTCAGTTTGTTAGTACCGGGAAAAAAAAGGTTCGGGGAAGGACAACAGGTGAGGCAGCGAGAGGGTCAGAAATGTCCTGGACTCAGCGATTTTTGGATCCCGCAGAAGATCTTCAGTACTTATGTCCCTAAAAAAGTCGGGAGATGTTCTGGAGTCGTCATCGCCTCCGCCGCCACACGATCTTCGTGTTGAAACGCGATAACTCAAAAACCATTTCAAGGATCATAAATCTCCAAATGTAATACCAATGTAGATCTTAGTGCGAGGAAGATCTGGACTGACTTTGGGCAATGTCAGTTATATATTTCCAACACTAGGGGGAGCTTTACCTCTACGGGTTATTAGGCATTAATTTCTCAACCGTTCGTCCGATTTAGTCCAAAATCGATGCATAAGAATCGTTTCAAGCAGATCTATGTCATACATATCACATGTGACTCTTATACTTCATATTTTACTCACTAGAGGGCGCTTCTTTTTTTTTTTGTACGAAAAACACATTTTTTTGGATATTAGCTCACATTTGAGGAGTTCAATCAGGGGGATTGCTTGTACAACACAGGGGAATAGGGGCTTTTCAGGGATCTACCCTTGCAGTCAGGGGGTGACAGTGTACAGCTAGTTTAACATAAATTGATAAAATGAATTTCTAAGAGATGTAAGGTAACAAGGCTTTGTCCTATTCTCCTTTCACACGAATGTGGAATTACTTTTGTTGTGCATTCCATAAAACCGTTTGACAAAATTAATGTTTGATCTACCCAGGTCTGCTTGACCCCTCAAAGTCAAAGCGACGGTGGTCTCGGGGGCGAAGCGCCACCTGCTCATCAGGAGCGGTAACCACTCACACAATCACTCACAAACCAATACGACAGCCAGAAGGAGTAAATTGGGTTTCGAGATCTTGCACAAGGACACTTCAGCATGCTGAGAAGTCTGGCAGGAGTTGTCCCATACTAAAGAGAAGGAGCTACTGTAGCACCAAAGCTAGTATGGCCTGGGATTGAAGGGCGTCTGAAGACAAAGCGCGTCGCAGAGCTGGGTTGGTGGCCAAAAGTGGACAAAGGAAGGTGGTTTTAATGTTATGGCTGATTAATGTATGGATATACAGGAATGTGCTGCATAATATCATTGTACTGCCTTGATGTGAATGTGATAATAGCCTCGATAGTATTTCTAAAAACTCAAAGACAATGTGATTAATGTTAAAATATCTCTAACGTCTGATTGGCTGTTGACTGGAACCACTTCCTGTGCAGCTAATCAGAAATTTTGAGACGCTAACCTTTTATTTGGATCCATAAAACACGGTTTTCACCCACGGATGACATTTGGCTGGTCTCTTTTTCTTGTGTTTTGTCTGAGCAGCTTTTTAAACCTGCTGAAACGAGAATCAGTGGAGTAAGTCACAAAAAAAAAGAGGATTTAAAAAGCAGAGGGCTGCAGAAACCTGGCAATGGAAATCCGGGCCGGAGAAGTGAAGCGGTACCGGTCTCACTCTCTCCTCGGACAGACAGGTACTTCCCGGCAGCTTTTGACCAGCAAGACCTTCATTAACTCTTTAACCCCTAATTGCTTGAGCTGCGTGGCGACGACCACCAGAGCGGTTTATCCTGGGAAGTGAGTGGATGTCCGTCTGCTGACCCGAGTCAAAGCAGATCAATGGCCGTCAGCGACCAGAACAGGTCCGGATAATGAAGACTGTCCGGGTCGCAGATCCAAGGATGTGTCCTTCAGAGACAGGTCGACGTTGTTGCCACAATTTAAACAATTTTTTATATATATATTATATCATTATTATTTTATTTTATTTTATTATTATTATTGTTTTTATTATTATTATTATTATTATTATTATTTTATTATATTTTATTATATTTTATTATATTTTATTTAGCTTGTTTTTTTTAATTCTTTTTAATCTTTCTTATTTTTGTGTGATCACAACAGAAATAATAATTATTATTAATAATAATAATAATAATAATAATAATAATAATAGTAATAATTAGTAGGAGACTAAAATCACAGAAGTGGAAATAAATATAGAAATTGGAGTAAATAAATAAGAAGAAGTAAAATTGCACTTAATATTATTATTATTATTATTATTATTATTATTATTATTATTATTATTATTATTATTATTATTGCTCTTAGTGTCACATGTTTCCACTGTCTTTCAAAAATAAATAAATAAATTAATTAAATACAATAAAAGGCGATACTTTCAAAAGAAAATAAAAAATTGATAAATTGATTAAAAAAAATAAAATAAAAAAATTGAAAAAAGGTTCTTTCAAAAACATTAAATAAAATAATTTAAAAGTTATTTTGTGACTTGTTGTCATTGT
The DNA here is from genome assembly GCA_009660295.1 of Lophius piscatorius. Taxonomy (NCBI): domain Eukaryota; kingdom Metazoa; phylum Chordata; class Actinopteri; order Lophiiformes; family Lophiidae; genus Lophius; species Lophius piscatorius. The sequence goes on from VRLP01009375.1 coordinate 7,736, forward strand.
TTACCCGGAGATGGAAATTATGAAATCCTACTAAGGTCGTGACCTGCCTCCGGCCTCTGGTGGGCTTTTATGACCACATTTCCCACACAGTCCTTTTAAGTAGCTCCATAGTTCTTTCAGTTTAGGGCCACTTGAGGAAAACTTCATCGTAACGCCAAGTCTTAAGAGGAAGACGAGGGAGGTTCCCTGATTGCCCCCCTCGTTCAGGACTGAGAGTATTTGTGAGTAAAGAAGAAAAGACTCTGATTCTGATTCTGTGAAAAGAAATACGACCCAGAACTCATAACTTGTTTAGGGTCTAACTAATCCATCTGATCATTCTAAAAATCAGCTGGGATAGGGTCCGACCCACCTGCCGGACCCCGACCCTGCCGTAAAACCCCTACTTTTTTGACTGGAGTTGGGTTTGAACGGTAAGTTCTGGTCCTGCTGAAAGTTTTAAACAGCCTTTAGTAATGCAGGAGGGGGTCCGCGAACATCGGATTGCCCCTATCTAAAATCTTTAAGTGTAGAATTCCAATCATAGATAAGATTTCTAATCAAACTGTGATGTGATTTCCTTCTAAAAGAACATTTACTGGCATTGATAAACATCATTTTCACTATCAGCTGGCGCCAAGAAAAAGCAAAGGAAAATGTAATTTCATGAAACAAATTCAAAAAAACCCTCAAAAATACCTCATCAAAGCTGGTATTTGTTCTATTTGTGTTTTGTCTCTGCTTAAAAACCTGCTGTTGATACATTTAGTGGATTAACACGAGCCTTGAGGTACAAAAAAAAGGATTTGAAAGTATGAGGCTGCAGGTACCTGTGCTGGTGAAGTAATACCTCTCTCTCTCTCTCTCTCTCCCTCTTTCTCTCTTTCTCTCTCTCTCTCGCTCTCTCTCTCTCTCTCTCTTTCTCACTCCCTTTCTCTCTCTCTCTCTCTTTTTCTCCCTTTCTCTCTCTCTCTCTTTCTCCCTTTCTCTCTCTTGCTCTCTTTCTTCCTTTTTCTCTCAATTCTCTCTCTCTCTTTCTCCCTTTCTCTCTCTCGCTCTCTTTCTTCCTTTTTCTCTCTCTTTCTCTCTCTCTCTCTTTCTCCCTTTCTCTCTCTCGCTCTCTTTCTTCCTTTTTCTCTCTCTTTCTCTCTCTCTCTACCTTTATCCCTTTCTCTCTCTCTTTCTCTCTCTCTCTTTCTCCCTTTCTCTCTCTCTCTCTCTTTCTCCCTTTCTCTTTCGCTGTCTTTCTCTCTCTTTTTCTCTCTTTTTCTCTCTTTCTCTCTCTTTCTCTCTCTCTCTACCTTTCTCCATTTCTCTCTCTCTCTCTCTTCCCCTCTCTCTCCCTTTTTCTTTCTCTCTCTCTCTTTCTCCCTTTCTCTCTCTCTCTTTCTCCCTTTCTCTCTCTCCCTTTCTCTCTGTCGCTCTCCCCCTTTCTCCCTTTCTCTCTCTCTCTCTCTCCCTTTCTCTCTCTCTCTTTCTCTCTCTCTCTCTCCCTTTCTCCCTTTCTCTCTCTCTCACTCTCTCTCTTTCTCCATTTTATCTCTCTCTCTCTCTCTCTCTCGCTTTCTCCCTTTCTCTCTCCCCCCGGTCGACAGGTGCCTCGGAGCAGCTCCTTCACACCAAGACCTTCATTAACACTTTCTCTCCTAATTGCTGGAACCACACGGCGACCAACCGGCTGGTCGTCCAGGTTAATACTTTACAAATGAGTGGAATTAACTCCCTAGATCTGAATCAATCCCAATTAAAGTCTGGACTCGGGTCCAGATAACCAGATAATGTACTCAACAGTCTAAGTTAACCTCTCCTACTACAGGATGGGCTCCTTTAACTCTTTAATGTCCTGCTCAACGGTGGGGTTGAGAACATTTTGAGTCTTTTGCCCTTAGACTGAACCCTTTTTAGTACCTGACCCTATAGCAGGATGTATATGCTAAACAGTAAGGGGCCAGGGATGGAGCCCTGAGGAACGCCACAGGTCCAAGGGGCGGCAGAGGAAGTGGCATTACCCATGGATATTGAGAAAGTCTTTTATGATAAGTAGGATTTTTATTATTGCCTATTATACAAAAAGTATTATGAAAAAGAAAAAATAAGTTTAATAAGGTTCAAATAGATTTAAAAAAAAAAGAAGCTAATCGTTGAGCTAATCGAATTAAAATTGACTGATTAAATACGCAGTCAAAATATAATAATCATTTTGTCATTTTATGCTAAATTTATTCCATATATCTGTTTTTCTTCCCCTTGTTGAGGACATTTTAAGGACTTTATAAACTTAAGATTGATTGATTTTTTTCTCGCCCCTATCAACATCTGCCAACCTGTCACTTAGCACAATCTGTTTGCGTGGCGTTCCGGGCGTCCCTCTGGAGACGCTGAATTAGAGAGCGGCAGGCGCGGCGGCGCTCATGTGGAGAGGACACATAATCTCCTGTTCCCTCTGGAATATTTCACGCTGCGATGTCGGCGCTCGTCAGCGGAGCCATAAATACCCGGAATCTGACAGCAGTCTGACGCTGACAATCATCCTCGGGTTACCGACGGAACCCGTCGGAAGGACGAGGACATTTCTGAGAGCAGCGTCTCCATGCGTCTCGCTCCTTCGTCTTCCTGAAAGAAAGAGGAAGACGAAGTCTCTTACCGGTTTCCAACGACTCGACGACTGTTTATCAAGAAGTCCAGCACAGGAGGAGGAGGATGCTGGGGGTCAAAAGTGATGCTACGTCCAACGCTAGCGTTAGCCCAACGAGCTGGAAGGGGAGCAAAATAAAACAATTTAGTCCCAGATGATTAATCTCAGTAACAAATAATTTATTTTAGCCGTTAGAAAGAAACATTTGCATGTTTATTCAAGAAGGCCGTAATAATTGGAATTCCACGTCTGGTTTAGCAACAAAAAACAAAACTAATTTATGTTGAAGGCACGTGAAACCAGTTACTAGTTGGATTTGACATTTACTTAACGGATTATTAATTAATGATTAAATGAACTCTAAATTACCTGACAACAGAAGAAAGTTCGGGTTAGGTGCTCAAAGTATATGAATAAAACCACAAAAAGAAATAATTCATAAATAAAAAAAATAATAAAATGTACTAGTTTGTTAAAAAATTATGCTAATTTGAAGAATGTAGCATAATACTGGGAAAACGCAAGAATGTTCACAATCTCAATAAAATTAAACAATTACAATCAAACCTAATGATTTTGACTGATGCTAATGATAGCCTGTCTGTTTTTGCTAATAAAAAAATGATAACCGTGAGCTAGCAGAAGCTAATAACAATGAACCATTTATGTGGTGCTAATCGCTAAACTAGCGTTGAGACATTTTCGCAAATTGGTCGCCACCAAAACTGGACAAGTTTTTGTTGTTCAACCCGTGTGTCGCTATCAAGCTAAAATGCTAGCAGCTATAAGTAAAGGGGCTATGACATCATGAAAGAGTTGCGTCTTTTTGATAATTTACATGGAGACGGAAGCTCAGCGGGTTACATCCCTGACTTTGGTCAAGGAGACTGGGGTTCGAATCCCATGGCAAAAAGAAGGCGTGGCGTAAATGTGGACCCTTATGCAAGGTCGTTAGTGCTACTAGCCTAACCAGCCACATCTAGTACCGGCCCCAAGCCCGGATAAATCGAGGGTTGTTTCAGGAAGGACATCCAAAATATAAAAATAACTTTTGTCGAATCAATATGCGTAACGAGACGATCCGCTGTGACGACCCCCTAAAAAAGGGAAAGAGCCGAAAGAAATTCCTTTTTTATTTCACATGGAAACGGATACCGAGACACTTTGAAAGGATTTTACTCCTGGACCCATTTCAAAAAGAACCTCCAAGACGGACTTTGAGTCCTTTTTTCCTTTTCCATCAACATCTTTCTTCATGTCTGGACTATAAGAGGTGCCTCTAAATTGGATAGAAGTGCACTAATTGTTCTGGAGTAGCAGAGCCGGGCCTGAAGCAGCGACCCAGAGACAGTGTTGGGTCTGGAGCGGCGGCCGATGGACCTCTCGGACCTTCAGGCTCCTCGGAACAGGACGGGGCTCATTGTCATGCGGCGGAAAGTCGTTCATTTCAAAAGCAAAGGATGGGGATAAGTGCTTTTTAATAAAAAGCCGGGCTGGTGGACATGAAAAGAAAGCCGAGCGAAAAGCTTCTCCGCATTAATTGACACTCGCGGATCCATTAAATACTCGCCGCGGCCCGATGTAATTTCTCTCGATCGGAGCACTCAATGCGCTGAGGTTCAAAAGCGATCATGGGAGTTAATTACGTTCAAAAGAGAGCGGCGGCTTTCGTCACACGAGGCCGCGGCGAGGATTGATGGCAGGCTTCATCGAAGAAGAAGAAAAAAAAATCCAATAGGGGAGTGATTAGCATTCCTCGGAGAACGTCGGAGGTTCCGGCGCGATCGCCTGATAATCAGAGCGGAAGACGCCGCCGTCGTTTCATCACCCTCCACCGGAGGGTGGATTCATTTTGGTTCGAGGAGGGGAGTCATATTTAGGGAACATTATTAGGGAGGAAGGCCTTGTTGTCCTTGAAGCAGACTATTTCCGGCTTTTCCGGGTTATTCCGGTGAAGCTCATTTAACGTGACCTTAAAGATGGCGAGCTGACAATCACGGACAAATAACGACATTGATGTCCCGCCCCCCCTCCCGACACGGTTGCCTTGTTAAAGTGATGGATAGCTTGCGTCAGACTCGGGGCGCTGATCCTCAGGGCGACTTTGGATTCGTTCTGCCGTTATAACGATGCAACGAGAACTTCCTGTTTTTGGATCACGTTATCTGGGACCGCTTGACAGATTTTTCAGTTTTCAACATTTGCGTAGTTTGTTTTGCCCGGTTTTGTCAGGAGTGACATTCAAAGTCATGCGTATGGAATCCTGACTTCTAGCAATTGCATTTCATACAACTGTACTAAATATGCCATAACATTATGACCAATGAAGTCCATAGTAATAATAATAATAATAATACATTTAATTTATAATGCACTTTACATTTGGATCAAATCTCAAAGTGCTACAAAGTAAAAGCAGATAAGAGCATCAATAAAAAATATAATAATAACTATATAAAAACATGACCAAAAAGCAGCAATGTTAAATAAAGTTATAGGTTCTGCTAAAAAGGAAAGTTTTAAGTCTTTTTTTAAATGTGTCAGTCGTCTGTGGAGCCCTCAGATGGTCAGGGAGGGCATTCCACAGACGAGGGGCAGCAGAACAGAA
>VRLP01009376.1:0-12952 GCA_009660295.1 Lophius piscatorius
ACTGTTTTGAACATACTGAAGTCTTTGAAGACTTTTATCAGGGATCCCGATGAGAAGTGATGAAGGTCGTTACAGTAATCCAGTCTAGAGGAGACAAACGCGTGGACCAGCTTTTCAGCATCACTCAAGGTGAGTGAAGAACGGAGTTTGGAAATATTTCTGAGATGGTGAAAGGAGATCTTGCAGATGTGTTTGATGTGGGATTCAAAAGTGAGTTGAGGGTCAAATCTTACGCCGAGGTTGGTGACTGATGAAGAGAGGGGAATGTCGTGACCAGAGAAAGTAATACTGGTTATGGAGGAAGACTGGGTGCACCTCTAGCTTTATTGTTCCACAAAGTCGTCAACACTACATGTACGACACGTATTTCTATGATAGGACAATTTATGTGTTTGATTTATTAATTCACGTGTATGAATTTTATGTGACAAATGAACGCTTTGATTTTAAATGAGGACATTTACAGCGTAGTTTTCACGTTCCAGAAACATACATTATAGCAGAATGTTCCATAGTTGTGAGTCTGAATGTGAATTGGTTTTTATCTCTGTGTTTGTCTTGTGATGAACCGGGAATTGTAAAGGTGTACCCTTTTTTCATCCATTGACAGCTGGCCTAGGCTCCATTCCTACCTGAAAAGAAGGTTTGAAGTTAGTCAGTTACAGAACTTGCAAAAAATTTGCAAACTAACTAATTTAGCAAAAATTACCCAACTTTTTCACCCACTCGAAAAATTCAAATTGAGCTCTGACTCCTGCAGCGATCTGGACTTCCGCTTGACAAGAGCATCCATACAGAAGACTCATTTTTCCACAACAAGAGATGAAGCACCCTTGGGTAACCACTGCTAGAATCCACAAGTGCCATTTTACAGTAAGAGCCTTCTGTCCTGTCCAATCAAAGATCTGAAACTCAAGAAAATGAACAAATATAGCAGCATCACGTCCAGGAAGGGAGATGCAAAACATGTGCTTTTGTCATTTGGTATATAATTATCACCAAATAGAGAGAATGACTCAGGGTCTCTGTAAATATTTGCGGACAATTTGCGATGTGAAAATTCCAAGAAAGTAATGTCCGCTTGGTTTCGATGATTCTTTTCCCCAAGCATCCATGTCAGCTCGCTCCAGCGGCCGAAGTGACCAATGAGGAGAAGATGAGGTAGAGGTTACGAACTGCAAACAACTTTTTTTAAACTTAATTTTTCTGCCCCGTGTGCGACCCATTTAAAAACACTCTGACTGCCTTTTATAAGTGTCTCTCCTCATTAGCTATTGTGAATAAATAACCGTAACCGGTTTGAATTAAGATTTATATTATAATACGATAAGAAAACACCCACTTATTTCTTGTCCTCTCTCTCCCGCAACTCAGAAAAGTGTTCGAGTACCGTCACAGCTACAGAACACATTTGTATTTGCAAGGTTATCGGTGTGAGGAGAGCAGAGCAGAGGAGAGGAAGCCCGCAACATGATGGAGGTGAATGGTACCACGGGTGACGTCCATACCTGGACCCGTTCGGACACACTCATCTTCTTTGTCAATGGAAAGAAGGTAGAAATAACCACATTTATAATATACTAATTTTTTGGCCCTTAAAAATTCCACACACTTCAGCTTTGACACGACCTTCCAACTTCAAAATGTTTTAATATCTTTTTTAAAGCTGCAAAATACGTTATATGTATATAACATCTCAACCTACTGAGATGAAGGCTCCCCCGTCGGTTAACATATTTTAACATTATATATGACTTGAACAACTTTTTTCAAAACATGGAACACTCTCATTTCCTGAAATTCCAACATATAGTGCATATATTGACTTTAACTATCAAACAGAGCGACGGTTGCAGTTATGGGTGGGGCAAAAATGTCTCACTAGCTCCCCCAAAGCATTGCAGTTTGGCAAACCTTCTTACGTACAATATACATTTTCTTCAAATCCTAAACCCAATTCCTACAATTTCGTTCCTTCAAACTTTCTGAGAATTCAATCTCCTTCAGCTGCTTCTTTCTTTTATATTAAATTCAGCATTACAGTTTTGTCTCAGCCTTTGAGAAAACCTTGAAATATTCAGTTGTGGCTACTCGGTCCCCTTCGAAATTATTCCACATATTCATGCTGTCTCAGCAGCTCCCGCTTTTAATGTCTCACCTGCATCGCAGTACGGCCTCCGTTTTTTCAGTTAACATTAAATGGTCGACAAATAAAATATGCCTTGGATTTTGTGCAACTATTATACATAAATAGGAATGAAGACCCCTTCAACATTCTTCAAACGGATCCTGATTATTCAGTTGCTTCCCTGTTTAAATTATAATAATCAGCAATGCAGTTTGGTTTCAGCTTTTCACGAACATTTAAATCTGATTCTTACTATTCACACTTTCAAGAAATTCAAAAGTTTTGAAAATGTTTTTTTAATTTTATATTTCACTGATTGAGTTTTCCGATAGCTTCGCTTTTCTGTCAATCAAGAAAGGGGTTTGTTGGCTAATCTTGTTTATTTGCTCGTTGAGAATGTGGGTTAATTTAGTAACAAGTATTGGTTAAATAAGGTCAAGTGATGTATGAATTAATGGGTAAAATTTTTACTTTTTGTGCAGATTATTGAGAGAAATGCAGACCCTGAGATGACGCTGCTGACATATCTGAGGAGAAAATGTGAGCAATGGAACTTCAGGATAAGTAATGCAACTAGGGTCTAGAGAAGAAAGAAGGAAGTTAAAGAGTCATTCATTAGAAAACTTGTGAGCTAAAAGATAGAAATAACGCAGAGTGACTAAGTGAGGATGGACTCGCAAAACGATCAGCATGTAAAATAAATCCAGTTCTGATCATAATAATAACGTCAGACTTATTCTTTGTGACATGTTGACAGGGTAAGTGAGAATGTTTTGAAACTTCTAAGAGGAATGCCGGAATGATCTACGCCATCTCTTTCAGCCGGCTGAACGTGTGTTTTTTGATTGTGCAGTGGGTTTACCCGGAACCAAGCTGGGTTGTGCTGAGGGCGGGTGTGGAGCCTGTACCGTCATGTTATCCAGACTCCAAATACACACCCAGCAGCTGCTGTATCCTTCAACATAATATTGTGTCAAAACCTGTTGGACCTCCCACTGGATGTGTGTATTTTTGTGTGTATATCATTATAAGCGGTCCAGACTGATCTCACCTTGAGTACACACTTTTTCCCTTACCAAGCTTCTACTTGGGTGGCCCCCCCAGGTAAATTCTGTCCCGCCCTGGTAGATGCACACAGACCTGCGAACAAATGGGAACAGCCAGAGGCCGTAGTTAACCTTTATCCTTTTATTCCGCTCTTCCTGAACGTTATTGTTGACTTTGGCATGAAATAGCTTTTCCAAATGAGAGGCAAAAGGTTCCCAGGTTTATTGCCTCCCAGCAATATGGAAAAATAGTGCTTGGTCTATTAGCTTAATGCTAATATATAATGGTAATTGCCATATGCGTGCTGATAGAAATAACAATCAAACAATAAACAAGTATGTACAAATGAATTATTCCACCTAACAATATATTTGTCAGTTAAACTTGAGAGAGTGTCTGTTAATGAAACACTGCTCTGAATGTTTTTTCATGATACGGAGAGGGGAACTATGGAGCAACTGATGTCCTTTTTTTTTTATCCATTTGCATCTCTTGATGAACAAACCCCCATAGAACATATGATGGACTGAACAGGGCTTACAAAAGTTTTATTGCACTTTGAAAAGTCATATTGGTTTATGAACCACACTGTCAAACAAGTCCGAGTACATACACAATGCCGATCAACCTAACTTCTGCTGTACCTTCGAAATAAGAGCGCTTAATATAATATACACTGATAAGCAGTATTGGTTTATGCCTTAAACAAAAAAAACAAAAAAAAAGTTGGTTAATAACTTCTCTCTCTTATAGCTATTTATGAACGGATATTTATTTTTGAAACAAGGAAGCGTAAGAATTTGAGTTAGAATTTGAGTGTTTATTCATTCACAAATGGAAATGTATTTTGATATGTAAATAATTATTCATTTGTTTTTATTTATGTTGAAGTTATTCAGAGTGATTATTCATTTGCAAATGGTAATTTATTTTATTTAGCAAATTGTTAATTAAGACGACCTAAGATAGAAGATGGTTTTTCATTTGCAATAAATTAAGTAAGTGATACACTTTTGTCTGACTAGTTTACTGGTCATCCCATCCGTCACTCGCTGTGCTGCACCACCCACCCCCACAGGTAAATTCTCAACCAACAAGCCAAAATCAAAAGAAATTCTAGGAGGAGGAAGGTCACTGAAATCCAACTGTCTGGAAAGGAATCAAAGTCTATCTCTAAGGTTGTGGGATTCCACGGATCCACATCGACATATTATCTACTAACGGAGAAGACTTGGAGCAATCTTGAATGTTCACTGGCCCACCTTCTTAAATTTGTCCAAGAGCCAAAAAAAAAGAGCTGGAAGCTCATTCAGGAAGTCACAGATTTCATGCCGAGATACTGATTCAATATCTAACAGTTAGCGGTCTTTAACTCTGGTTTAGTCACTACGCCATCAACGCCTGTCTCACCCCCGTATGTTCCCTACATCTGGCTGCTGTGACGACCGTGGAGGGAATTGGCAGTGTGGCAAGAAAACCACATCCTGTTCAGGTAAAACAGTTAAATGCATTAGCATTTGTGTATTTCATGTCTTTCTTATGGTGTGTTCACACGGAACATGAAGCACATTTTCGTATCTCTTCCAAGTAACGAAAACCCAAAATGGTTCTACGGTGATTGATATTTGAAGCTGTTGATGAACTAGCGACGGTGGGATTCTTGTCAAGTTACTTTAACCGCCTTCCGACCAGAGAAACATCATGAGACCTTTCAGAACATTCTAATGTCAAGACTGTACCAATCAACTAAAATTCAACAAATCTGATTGACTTTGCAATATCATCAATACAGTAACGAGTTATTTGCATATTTGAACAATCATTATAGTTTCCCGTAAGCAAAGCCTTTAGGGATAATGATATTTCAGTCAGTCTTCCTCTTAAACGTGTTCCCATGTGTGTGTTTTCATCTTCAGGAACGAATTGCGAAAGCTCACGGCTCTCAGTGTGGCTTCTGTACTCCTGGGATCGTCATGTCCATGTACGCTCTGCTGAGAAATAACCCCACACCGAAAATGTCTGATGTGGAGGAGGCCTTTCATGGTACTACTAATAGCTGATTGATAATGTCAATTAGATACATGATGATGGTATTTGTCATCTGGCCACATGTGACACAACTGCCGTAGATTTATAAGGGGAAAATTGTGTATTAAATGAGTCGGACCTAAACTGACATTACCGAGACACAAAATGTTCTTTTCTTTTTCAGGTAATTTGTGTCGTTGCACAGGATACAGACCCATTCTGGAGGGATTCAAAACTTTCACGGTGGTGAGGCAAACCACAATCTTTATGCATCCGTGCGATCCTGTTGGGGTGCTAGCTATACCCACCAGTTAGCTGTGCTTCTGAAGGACAAGATGGGCTGTTTTTTCACCACTATAGTCTCTGGTCTTGGCATATTAAAATATGACAGTGTGTTATTGGGTTTTTATTAGCATATATCGCCTCTTGGAGGTCAAAAGTTTGTAGAATCCACTCAAGACATGCAATTTTCTTTTATGGCATGATTTCCAATTCTAGTGGAATGGTAGTTTGTCAGCTATGTGTGTTTACCCCTGATAGCTAAGCCAGTTTGTTTTTGATCTGGTGAACAACTAAGGTTGTATTATGTATGGACAGTAACCAGCTGCGTTGTACCATCAGGAGGGGCGGTGCTGCGGTGCCACTGGGCGGGAGAACGGATGTTGTATGACCAAAGGGAACAGGAATGAGAAAAGCTCAGACGAATACACTGATGTAAGTCTAACTATTAAATGAACTGTTGCCACACCAGCATTTAAAATATATCTGAACATAAACTCTTGATTTTGTGCAGGAAACCACATCTCTGTTCAACGCAGCAGATTTTGCACCCTTTGACCCCACACAGGAGGTCATCTTCCCTCCTGAACTCATGGTAAACGACACACTCAAAACAGAAACATCAATGCCAAGTGACAGATTTTAAACAATTTTTATTATAAATGCTCAAATGTAGCAGACTAAAGATGATTTACCCCTCCCATATAAAAAAGGACATCATCTGCAAACAATTGAATTTTGTATTTTTGTTTATTAAAAGTCAAGGGAGAAAACGTGTATTTTGATTTGCCAAGACATTATTTCCACCTGATTCTGGTGTCCACTTAGATATTTTAGAAGTAAAATGATAGTTGTAACTGGAAAATACAACCCAGAAGTACAAGAAAATGAACTCAAGTAGCTCAAAACCATCAAGATCATACACAGAAGTTCTGACAGAGAACACTAACTAAATGTTTTTTTTGCCCATCTAGTCACTCACCAAAGGTCAAAAGTCAAGTTCACTGTGTTTCTGTGGGGAGAGGGCTGTTTGGCTGCAGCCCGACAGTCTGGACCAGTTCCTGCATCTGAAATGGGAACATCCAAATGCCCGAGTGGTTGTGGGAAACACTGAAGTCGGTCAGTCAGTCTTTCATACTGTATCTATTAATTCAGTCAGTCAGTCATTCATTCATGTTCTCACATACTCACTCTGCGTACTTTTAGGTATTGAGGTGAAGTTTAAGAACATGGTGTACCCGGTCATCTTATCTCCAACCTTCATCCCTGAACTGAACACTGTGACACATTCTGAGGAGGGTGAGGACTGGTACTTTCAATTCAGCCATTATTACTGAGACCATCAGTAATATAATGTTTCTGCTTGAAGCACTAAAGATAACTTCCCACATTTGCTTTCTGGCAGGGCTCAGCGTCAGAGTGAGCTAATAGTACAGCTAACATTAGCTGTATAGCTATCAAGCTTCTGAGATACAATAAGTATCATTGGAGATCTCATCTCATGGAGAAACTCCGCCTCTGTCATCGAATGCTAGTTGTCAAACTAGCCTTGGTTCATCTTGCTGCTAATATTCTAATTAATGCTTTAATGCGGAGTCACTATTAATTGTTTCACAAAATTTTCATGATCTATTAATAAATAGTTCTCTAAATTGTTGAACCCGCACCTTAATAATAATAATGATAATACATTTAATTTATAACGCACTTTACATTTGGATCAAATCTCAAAGTGCTACAAAGTATAAGTAGATAAAAGCATCAATAAAAAATAAAATAATAACTATATAAAAACCTGACCAAAAAGCAGCAATGTTAATTAAAGTTATAGGCTCTGCTAAAAAGGAAAGTTTTAAGTCCTTTTTTAAATGTGTCAGTCGTCTGTGGAGCCCTCAGATGGTCAGGTAGGGCATTCCACAGACGAGGGGCAGCAGAACAGAAGGCCCGATCACCCATGGTGCTGAGCTTAGTCCGGGGAAGGAGGAGGCGGTATGAGTGGGTAGAACGGAGGGATGGTGTTGAGGTCAGTGGGGTGAGTAGTTCTTTTAAGTAGGGGGGTGCGTTACCATGGTTACACTGGTGAGTGAGGAGAGAGATCTTATAATCAATCCTGGTGGAGATGGGAACCCAATGAAGGGAATGAAGAACGGGGGTGATGTGTTCGTGTTTACGAACTCTCATCAGGATCCTTCAGATATTTTGAACATACTGAAGTCTTTGAAGACTTTTATCAGGGATCCCGATGAGAAGTGTGTTACAGTAATTAATGCAATTAATTAAACTGAGAGTGGAAAGAATTGTTCTGTTTGTTTCTGTGTCTTTAGGTATAGTGTTTGGTGCAGCGTGCACTCTCAGCCTTTTGGGGGTGTTTCTCAAGCAGGCGGTGGAGTCTCTTCCTCCTCATCAGACTGAGGTCTTCCTCGCTGTTCTGGAACAGTTGCGTTGGTTTGCTGGGATGCAGATACGCAACGTAGCGGTGAGTCAATAAGACACAATTAATAGTACGGTTAGATGTGCATTTTTTCGTATTTCATAAGTTGCAATTGTGCAGATTGTTTCATTCAGGAAATGGGGGGTGTTGGGGAACTGTGAGGAGAAGTTTTGTTTATTAATAGATATTAACAAGCACTATCAATAAGCACTTAAATCCATGATCCAGAAGCGGCGATGTCCGGCCAGGGGCCACTATAAACCAACTTCGTACCAGAGCTTGTTGCAGCACAATATTAGGAAGGAAGCGCGCCCAGTAGGGGCCAACCAGCACAGGCGAGAGGTCCTGTGAGGGTAACCTTCCACACCGTATGGCCCTCCCTCACTGTTGAAACCTCTTGGCTGGATTTTGAGAACAACCACTTAACCGTTCAATAGCTTCAAGAGCGGTTCTTTAAGTGCAGGTTGCCAAAATACCCACAATATACTGAATCCTGTCTCAGCCCAGACAAAAGCCTCTGAATACTCGGTCCGGTGTGTCTGGTGGTGTCCCCTCAAACACAAGTGATGATGATTCGTTGATCTGTGTAATGGCGGGCCGGCCCTTGTAGAGCAGCAGCAAGGGCCAAAGTTTTACCAATGCGTTGACTTTGCTACAAGGGGAAACAGCATGCTGGACTAGGTATATACAAACATATGTGAAACGTTCAGGGTCCTTCCTTAACCCCACTTCAGTACACACACTCACACCACATACCTCCCAGTATACAAACCACCGTTAAAATGCTCCAAGCCAGCACAGAGAACCACCAATGTCTGTTTGGCAGGAGCCCCCACAGCTCAGAGACCCCAAGTCCATCTCAGAGACCAAAGACGGCGACTTTCACCTCCCTGACAGTCTAAGCCAATTTTATTCTAGGTATGAGGCTAAAAAAAAACCACACGCCCGCCGTGAAAAAGCTTCCTACCCCCAGATAGCAGGCACTTCGTCTGGCCTCGGCTGACGTGAGGCGGTGCTCTGCTACATTTTAACAGCACTGTGTATTTTCACTGTGTTGCATTTAAGTGTAAATCATATATGGCAACTTTGTGTTTTCAGGCTATTGGAGGAAACATCATGACAGCCAGTCCCATATCAGACCTCAACCCTGTTTTTATGGCAGCGGGCTGCAAACTCACACTGATGGACAAGGGTAACGCAAACGTTTGTTTATTCTCAAGTCAGTCCAGGAATCTGGTTCCAGGCCTGTATCACTGATTATAGATCAGTTTTTTCCTTCTCCTACTTCATAATATTTCTTTCAACTTCTTGTATATTTAGTATTTTACTTTGAAATCGATTGAAAAGTCGCTCTCTCTGCCTGAATACACAGGCCTGAATACACAGTCTCTGCCTGAATACACAGTTTAGATAGATAGAAACTTTATTAATCATGAAAGGCGATATTTAGTCAATACAGGCTCCAACAGACAGTCTTAAATGTGAGGCATACGATGTAATAGCATATATTAAAAACATGTAAGCCCTGCTGCCCCTCTTTTAAAACAGTTGTGTTAATTTAACAGAATTTTCACTACTAATTGATTGTCTTAGGTTTCATTATAAACCAGCTTCCTCCTCGGAATGCTGAAAATAATTGAGCAAGGAGACTGAACACTGGTGAAATGAAAGATTCACATCTTGATGATGTTCGCCCAAAACTGTTCATTACAGAATGTACTTGAACGCGTCATGAAATCTACCTCACGCAGCCAGCTGCTTACAGCGCCCTCAGCCACTCTCCTGCCGATGTCTAATGCTTTTTAGGAACGAAATAAGAACGGAATTAGTGGGAAACTCTGAACTCATTTTTGGGTCTGGATTGTCGGGACTGACAGAAAAAAAAACAGTTCCCGGAATGAAAAACTTGCAGTTGAAAACTATCGTATGACTGAAGTGAGCATTTTGCAAAACTGTTGCCGATTTGTTCCAGTGCTGATGTCCATTTTATGGATCCCTTGACATTTATTCTCATCTGCAATTTCCTATAATGGATCAAGTGATATTTTTTCTTCACAGATTCTAGTCATGTCTTGTGATGTTTGATTAGAAAGAGATGTTCTTATAATTGTAATAATACATTTTGATTAGCAGCAGTATAATAAATTTGATTCTGATTAACTTATTGATGGCAGACCCTCGTCTCCACCCTCTCTGTCACCAGACTGTGACCTAATTCTTACTGTGCCCCTCCAAATATATATATTAGGACATTTTTTCGCATACCTACCTCATTTGATTTGGGCCAGTTTTCAACGGTTCCATCTCCCCCAGACAAAGGTCTGGATCATACAGCCGGACTTGAAAAAGTGTCATCGGCCCGGATCTTATAGAAATATGGTTTGGCCTGCTTACAGTGTGGAATGGATTTTTTTTGATTAAATGGTTGTTGTTGTTTCCTAATGTTACTGCAGGTTTGTTCACAACATGGACTTGAATACAACATCTCACCTGTTCAAAAATGTTGTTTGACCTTTAACCCTTGTCCGTCTCTGTGTTTGTGCTTCAGATGGGAGTCGTGTGGTTACCATGGACGACACTTTCTTCACAGGCTACAGGAAAACCATTGTGCGACCGCAGGAGGTCCTGCTGTCCATTGAGATCCCGTACAGCAAGAAGGTAGATAACCAGAACCGCACCAGAACTGTATCTATCGTGGTCCAGACTCTGATGTCCTCTGACGTTTTTTCTTCTTCAGAATCAGTTCGTCTCCGCCTTCAAACAGTCACCCCGCCGGGAGGACGACATCAGCACTGTTACCACAGCCATGAGCGTCACTTTCAACCCTGGGACGGACATCGTCGAGGACTTGAGGCTCAGCTACGGCGGCATGTCAGCGACGACGGTGCTGGCAAAGACGACAGCGAACAGACTCCTGGGAAAGTAAGTCATTTGGACTGTATTTGAAGATCAAATTACAGAAACGAGGATATACTGCAACACTCTGATGTCATCCAGGAGGTGGGGAGAGGAGCTACTGGAGGAGGCCTGCTCCTCATTAGCTGAAGAAATGACCCTTGACCCCTCTGCGCCGGGCGGTATGGTGACATACCGGCGAACGTTGACCCTCAGCCTTTTCTACAAGTTCTACCTGACTGTTCTGCAGAAGCTCAGAAAGCAGGTGACAAAGTTTTAGATTCTACTTCTGGATTTTAACGGGTTTCGGAAACTTTTGATCCAGGACTCCAGTCCCCAGATTTTCAAAAAGTGAGTCCATTCCATAGAATTCGAAAAAACACTGGTCCCCTCTGGTTTCTGCAATTTTTGTGTGTATCTCAGCTTAAAGTGTGTCAGATCGGAAAACTGACTAAAGTTATTATTTATCACAATAAAAAACAGCTCAGCAGTAATTCAGGAACCAGCAAGATCCAGGTGGGGACTGGATCTTGCTGATTTCCTCTAAAGTCTGTAGCCAAAGCCGCCAGTCCGCCTACCTTCGCCTGCTAAGTCGAATTCCTTGTGCGGACTGCAGCCTCCACCATTTACCTGTAAAGGGTTTCATGAGTCTGGTCTCCACGTTTGCTTCGATGGCAAAGTTTCAAGCTCCGCTGCTTGATCTCGTGCTAAATAAAAAGTATGATCCTCCATTTCCAATATTTTCTAGCCACAACCTGAAACCCTGATAATAGCTCTCTTGCGTCTGTGTTCGGTGTATCCGTTCAGGCGATTTTACTACCATGGCAATGGAATATGGCAGCTTGGACCCGGTCCTTACAGAGATAGAAACGGCTTTTCTCAAAACTATCATAAAAAAAATCTTTCAGCTAATTATACATAATAATACGTAGTTATGCATTTTCCATTTATTCGTACCCCTCAATTTGAGGATGCCAGAGTTTTCTTATCAACAGGGAAACATAAAAAGACAAAATTAAGTTTGATAATCATACAATACCATACATCTTTTTTTTATTTTTTATAAATGTGCTTTTGTTTTGACCTGTAACCTTTACAGGATTCTTTCTTTTGTTTGTCAGGGTGTGAATGTTGAGGAGGTCGGGTTAGACTGTGTGACCGCTACAGAGATTTACCATCACGAAACTCCGTCCAGTGTTCAGTTCTACCAGGTAACATGCAAAAACAATATTTTAATATCCCGTGTAACTTTGCTCACATCATTTATCATAAACTTATTATCTGTATTTTGTTACCTGCTTGGACTTTTTGTATTAGTATCGAAGGTTGCTTTCACACTGCGGGAAAAATCTGACCCAGGACTCATTTTTTGCTCACATGTGACTTTTTTGATAGCAGTGTGAACAGAAATTTGACAGCAATATTCGCTTTTCAAACGTAAACATCACTATAGACACTTTTACTTCAAAGAAAAGCGTACAAATTAACCTTAGCGGCTTCCGTTTTGCTTCCGTATTGAAAGCCTGCTGCGTGTGACACGTTTCTTATTGTTCTGTCGCGCATGCGGGTCAGTTTAGGGCCGTGAGCTGTTCATACCGGAGTCCCATATGTAACATATATATATATATATATATATATAGTAATAATAATAATAATAATAATAATAATACATTTAATTTATAACACACTTTACATTTGGATCAAATCTCAAAGTGCTACAAAGCAAAAGCAGATAAAAGCATCAATAAAAAAATAAAATAATAACTATATAAAAATCTGACCAAAAAGCAGCAATGTTAATTAAAGTTATAGGCTCTGCTAAAAAGGAAAGTTTTAAGTCCATTTTAAAATGTGTCAGTCGTCTGTGGAGCCCTGAGATGGTCAGGGAGGGCATTCCACAGACGAGTGGCAGCAGAACAGAAGGCCCGATCACCCATGGTGCTGAGCTTAGTCCGGGGAAGGAGGAGGAGGTATGAGTGGGTAGAACGGAAGGATGGTGTTGAGGTCAGTGGGGTGAGTAGTTCTTTTAGGTAGGGGGGTGCGTTACCATGGTTACACTGGTGAGTGAGGAGAGAGATCTTATAATCAATCCTGGTGGAGATGGGAAGCCAATGAAGGGAATGAAGAACGGGGGTGATGTGTTC
>VRLP01009377.1:0-12944 GCA_009660295.1 Lophius piscatorius
TGTTACAACTAATTTATTATCCAAATGATCAATCAAGACATTAATTAATGAGTAAAAAATGTTTATTAGTAACTTGTAGACATTTACAACAAGTAAAAAAATTTAATTATAGTATAAATCCCCTACAAAGATAAAAATTTGTGGTGGGGGGGGTTATAAGATTGTAGTGTAGCAGAGAGAGAAAGCTGATTTAGGGATGGCGGCACTGATGAAAAGACAGGAGGCGGAGATGGAGTTGGCAGAATTGAAGATGTTCAAATGTTTTTTGGGTGTGAAGAGGCTTGGACCTTAGGATTAGAAAAGAGCTTAAAGGGACAGACATCTTGTAGACAGAGTACAAGGGGCCAGTTTGAGATGGTTGGGAGATGTGTTAAAGAGGGATATTGCATCTATTGGTAGAAAATGTTGGAGATGGAGCTGCCAGGCATGAGAAAAACAGGAAGACAAGGTTCATCTCTGCAAACTCATTTACTTACACTTCTTTCACCAGCACATGTGTGTCGTTTCAAATAAGCAAGACGAGTGAAACTTTTTTCACAAACAGGGCAACCAAACTGTTTCTCCCCGGTGTGAATTCCCATGTGTCGCCTCAGACTTCCCTGTTGTGTGAAAGCCTTTCCACACACAGTACAGTTGAAGGGTTTCTGCCCAGTGTGGGTTCTTATGTGCCGTCTCAGACTTCCATTTTGTCCAAACTTTTTACTACACATTGAGCAACTAAATGGTTTCTCCTGTGTGTGGATTCGCATGTGTTGCATTAGAGTTGGTTTTAGTGTAAATCTGGCATCACACACGGAGCAAATAAATGGTTTCTCACCGGTGTGGGACTGCATGTGCCGCGTCAGATTTTGTTTTAATGTGAATCTTGTGGCACATACAGAGCAAATGTAGGGTTTCTCGCCAGTGTGGGTTCGAGTGTGTTTTATTAGGCTTTCCTTCCGTGTAAATTTTGTACCACATACTGAACAGCTGAATGGTTTCTCCTCTGTGTGGGTTCTCATGTGTTGTCTCAGATTTTGCTTGTGTGTAAATCTTGTGCCACACAATGAACAAATAAATGGTTTTTCCCCAGTGTGGATTCTCAGATGACTCACAATATCTCCTCTGATTTGAAATGTCTTTTCACAAACTGAGCAGCCAAAACATTTTCCTTCTTTCTGAAGTCTCATATGAGCTGTTAAGTATTTCTTACGGAGATATTTTTTACCACAAACTGGGCAGCTGAAAGTCTTCTTTCCTTTTTGGATTTCACTGTGTTCCTGCTGATGTCTGCTGTGGCCAAAGTTTGGTGCACATTCAGGGGAGCCAAATGATATTTTTCCAGAATCAAATTCAGCTTTTTTATTGTTTCTCAGAGGGTTTAAAACTGTCTGAGGTTCACGGATCTCCCAGTCACAACTGTGATCTGTTTCAGGGTCTGAGGAGTGTGATATCTCTTCATCTGAAGCTGATTCAGAAAAGTGTGATATCTCATCGTCAGTAAGTGGTTGTAAATGGCTATCTGGATTTAAGTACCTGTCTGGCTCTGGTGTTTCACAGGCCTCTCCGGCAGATTCTGCTTTCATTTCCTCATTGTGATAAAGGTCTGAGGTCTGAGGTTTCTCTTCATCCTCATCTTCACTCTTTACACAGACAGGAATGAACGTAAACTTGATGATATCAGCTTCCTCCAGCCTTTGAAGCTGCTCTCCCTCCTGAGTGGCGCAAAGTTCCTCCTGCTCTTTCTTAATGTATGGCAGCTCTGGTGGGTCAACCGGTTCCTGACTGGGTCTCCACTCCTGCTGCTCAGAGGGAACACCATCTTTACTCACTAGCAGCAGGTGGAAGTCTGTGAACAATAATGAAACACATACACACCTTTCAGACTGATGTCAAAAATGCCTTTCTATATATGTTCTTGTGAGAGACAAGTTTGTTTTATTTCACCCAAATTTCGTCACACAAATGTGAAAAATTACGAGGCATCACCATTCTTAGTCATGTCTTTTCATTTCGAATCAGACTATAGTGTTGGTTAATATATTTTGTAGAACTATTGATGGTAATCTGGATATTAGGCATCGTGAGAGTTTTACTGAAGTCCCTCTTTTGACTGGCACTCTCCAGAAACTGTAGTTGATGTTATAACTAGTATTCTGGGGGTGAGGAGACTCTCCAGTATCTTATATATTCCATTACTTACTGCTGTCAATGGGGTTCTGTTGCCTGCTATAAAGCAAAAAACTTAGCAAAAATAGCTTCAGTCATGTATTCTTCCCCAGAAAACATAATAGTACCCCCCTCTTAATGTTCAATACATTTTAAGACATTTTTAGACCTCGAAAATTAAAAAACTTATAAATGTTAAGACTTTTTAAGGATCTGCAGGTACCCTGCTCAGTTCCTGGTTGAAATCAAGCACAGAACCCACAATGTTAGGTCATATGACATTTTAACATTAGCTGTGGCTCCTGTTCTCAAAGAACTATGAAGAAATAGATTTAGACACTCAGTGCTTACAAGTGGAATGAGCTTCTAAAACTCTTGAAGTTGGATGCTCTTATGTCATTTGAAATTTTTAAAAGCTCATACCCAGGAATTTGCAATAATGCCTTTAACTGCTTTTCTTTAAATTGTGATAATGTATATATGCCTTTAAATTGTTTGTTTCTGTCTATGTTTTTGTTCTGTTCATGTCTGATTCATGAACACGGGTTTCTCTTGAAAAATGGATCCAGATCTCAATGCGAATACTTGTTCAAATAAAGGAGCAGAACAACATCAGGATCCCAGAACCATCACCAGTCCGATACCAATGAACCAAATACAAATTTTCTAAATGTACAAACCCCTGAGTGGGTAGAAAGGCCAAAGGCTGTTATTTGTCACCGTGTGCTCAGGATAAGATGCTTTTTAGATCCCCACTGTCCCAACAAGTCACAAAGGTGAGCAACCACAGCAGTCCACGAGAGTGAAAAAGCTGGTCAGTACCCTCCCGCCTGTCTTTTCGGGGGGTCAAACCTCATTAGCAAAGTTACTTGTTACTTGATTTGTTTCTCTAGCTATAAAATCTAAAATCAAATTAATAATTTAACGAGAAAAAGTCACGTTGTGTTTGTTATATGAAAAAAAAATCTGAAAAACGAAGTTGTAACTACATGAGACTAAGTCACAATATTACAAGAAAAATCTATATGTTACCAGAATTAAGAGGTGAAGTCTAGGTAAGAATCATATTAATGGCATTAAAAAAATAACTTTCATTATTAAAATGTTTACATTTAAGTTGTTAGATAAAAGTTTAAATTTTGCTAGTGAAAAGTCAATTTACTACAAAATCAGAATATTGTTAATATAAGGTCATATTATAATGAGAATAAAGCCTTAATGTAACAGGAAAACACAATAGAGTTGAATTACATGTGAAAAAAGTCATAATATGTCAAAATAATTATCACTCCATATCAACCCATCGATGATGTCAAAATATTTCAGTCTGAATCCAACTGAATTAAAAGCGTTGAGAATCAACATCTTTTCTAAAGTACTTTCATTTCTGGCTCCAACCCCGCTTAGAATAAACGTCAGGAGGTATTTCTAAAGTAGATTTAAAACGCACTCAGCTCATTTTTATGCTGCTCCTCCTCTTCTGGGAGTTCATCCCCTGTTCCAGCCTCCGGCTCACAGACAGGAAACTGGTCTTCTGGGTCGGAGAGAGGCACCAGTGAGAACTACAGAATCACATCACTCTTCTGTTTCAACTAAAACTCATGATTCACAATGATAAAAACACTGCAGGGGTCTCCACGGTGACGCCATTGTTTTGGTCACAAGGTAGATTCTATTGTGGTCTGCATTAATGTTTGAACTGATGACAGGAATTCACCACATGTGGTTCCTTCCTATGATGATGGGGAGTTAATGGATATGAGTCAGAATCTGGACTTGAATTCCATCGGATGGTTAAAAAAGAAAAGAAAAAAAGATAAGACGTGGCATCAATCAATCAACAGAAGAGATTGGATCATTTCAGAGACAGAATCATATATTCAATCAGTTCAATCCTGTGTAGCTCTCCTCTTTATGCTTTCAGATTGTTTCTACAGTGGTTTATATATTAATTCTATATTGATACAGTTTATTCAAATATTAGATTCTTACCCCCTTTTTAGTGTTGATACACCCAACATTCGTGGGGCTCATCTCTGACACGTTCGGATGGGATCCCCTGGGATCCCCTTCATTTTCAACAAACAGAATGGCCATTATCCATCGATGGTTTGATTTGGACATTCATAAGCCTTTTTAAGATTTAAATGCGCGTATAGGGTTACAGGTAAACTCTCTCCGGTTGTCAGTCGGATATAAACATCAGGTGAGTTGCTGCTGAAGGTTAACTGGAAACATAGAGTGTGTGTTTTGCTAAATGTTGTTTTCTGAGTAAATGAAAGACTTGAATCGCCAAATAAAGCCATCAGTCTTCTCCTTCCTACCACTGAGCGGTGAGTTCTGCTGTAACTGGGTTGATTAGTGCCGAATCAGACACATCGCAATGATGCCACCTTCAGCAAAGCAGCATTAAATTAACGCGTTTCTGACCCGGGTTGGTCCTGACGTGAGTTTTCGCTCTGAGCAGGACTCACTGTGTTTGGAGCAACAGAGCAAACAGACAGAGAAACTCCCACACCGACCTGTTGTCTCCACTTTGACCCGAGCATGAAGGAGATGGAGATCCTCCATCTGCTTCTGTCGGTCCATCTCCTGCCTCCAACCCGAATTCTCCTCCTCGGACCGGCTACGGTTCTCCCGACCTCCGCCTGAAGTTTCAGTGACAGTTCTGTTCAGTATAACGGTTTTAAACACGTTATTGTTGGCGAGCTGCTGTGTGTATGTACGAACCGGATGTTGTCCCTGCAGAAGGTGGTGCACCCGCTTAAGCGGTCCGATACGAAACGAGCCAAAGAGTTTAGGATTCTGCTATAAAATAAAATATAAAATATTTCCATTAAAAAAAATTTATTTTATACGAAAAAGTTGTAGTAATATGGGAGAAGAGTGTCAACATTTTGACAATGAAGTTGGAGGCTTATATTATAACCGTGATAATATTACAAGACTTCATGAAATTTTTCACACTTGTCCTTCATTTGACAGAATCAAATAGCTCAGACTTCATCATTCAAACAGGAAGCTGCACAGGGATAATCAGCCCAATATCTTCATCCTCCCGTCATTAAAGAGTTACATGATGGGTCTCGATTCTCAATCATCAGGTTCCTTGTCTAAGATACACATCACTGGCAGTAGGATTTGAACCTGTGCCATGGAAACCCCATTGGATTTTGAATTCAATACCGTATCCACTCATCACAGCTCAGTCAACTCTGTGGAAAAATGTAAAGTGTGTCTCCATTTGGAGAGACAACTGTGGACAGTTACTTTTAACTAGGAAAACACTACAGTCGTTAAATCAACAGGAAGTGTGAAGGATTTGAGCCTGAGCAGGGAAAGTATTTGTGGTGTGCCAAATAAATATGCAGAACACAACACTGATTTTTCGAACCGGATCAGCTGGAGCCCAGGTTAGTGAATACCATCACTGGTACTGCAAGCCAGCAGGCTATCAGCGGTAACTATGGATAGAGGCAGATGATCCACTGTGGCGGATTTAAAACCGTAAATTAAAATACAACATAGAGTTGGTACAAGGTTCTCCATAGCATTTAAAACCACATGAAAACCACAAAGAAAACAATTGTTAACGGGAGGCATACAATAAGATCAACAGACAAATTTAAAAAAAATAAGATCATAAAAACAGATTCAGTTGAAAGGAGATGAGGCATAATGAAAAACAGGTTGCCATAACTTCTACAGACTGAGGTTTACAGTGTCTCTGGTCAAATGTCTCATCTTGTGTCAAAGTATGAATGAGGTCTGGTACAGTTAGCACCGGCTTCATTCACACTCGAAACACTCCTCTTTCACAAGCATTTAAACCTTTAGCCTTGATCACAAGAAAGACAACCCGGTGGTCGAAATCGCTGTGAGCAGGATTTGAACCTGCGCGGGGAAACCCCATTGGATTTCGAGTCCAACGCCTTAACCACTCGGCCATCACAGCTCCATGGTCAAGGGGAAAACGTGAAACTTCTCTCGCTGTAGAGAGACCCTGCGCATTCACGCAAACATATCCCAAAGGTCACACACAGTCCAGGCTCATCTAGTGAACAGCAGTCTCCAGTAACACTAATATTTTGAATTATCAAACAGCTGGAAGACCTGCACCATTTTGGAAGCTTGGTAATGCCCAACTGGAGCGCCAGCTACCAACAGGCACATGGCTCACTTGGACCCACCTGCAGGGGAGTTCCACTCATTCTACTCTCAATCTGAGACTTTGGCACATCTTGTGGTGGCGTGGGCCACTTTGACCTGCTTAAGCTGTGGCTGGAGACTTTGGGTGAGGTTTTTTCCCTACCCCTCTTTGTGTTTGGAGCTAGATATACACAGAGAAAGAGGTCTACACTGGTTTTGCTAAATTGCATCTTTGGCTTTGCCAAGCTGGCTATATGTAAGAGCAAAAAGAACCGGAGTCCTGATCCTCTACCCTACTTTAAGGGGTTGAATTAATTCAGATTGAGAGTGGAGCAAACATCCCACAGTCTGACCAACAACATGGCCGCCTTCACAGCAATATGGGAAATGTCTAAGGAATGTCCTCTACTCTGTGAGAATGGACAAATCTAAGCTTCTAAGCAGAGAACGATTCTCTGGTTCACAATAGTTATTGTTGTGATGTTCCACGGTGTTTCCGCATATTAACGCACCAGCTTTCATGGCAATGTTTGTCTATCTATCTTATCTAATTTATAAAAGTATCTCTATAGCCATCTGTCCATCCATCCATCTATCTATCTATACATCTATTTATATATCTATCTATCTATACATCTTTACATCTCTACATCAACACATATATCTTACCTGATCGGGGTATTCCAGATGTTTCTCTTCCCAGAAATACTTCTCCAGTCCCCAGTCTAGATGATGATGTCATCCTTACAGTGAGTTCTGGAGGGGTTTTGAATTATGGAAACCACATTTCTAAACTAATATGCATAATTTTTGCCCTAAAGCACATTGTTATAATCCATTACAGGCTCCTTCAGTATGTTTGCTCTCATATTGACTGGAATATTACTTTTCAAGATATTTTTGAAAATGTCAATAGAAAACAGACCAGGTCAAGAAATGTTCCAAAAAATAAATAAATCCGAAACCTGGATCTCTACAAAAACTTAACGGATTTGTTTCTGGTCCCAGTCCAACACCTCTACAAGGTGTCTTGAAATCTAGTTCATGCATTTTTGAGTAATCTTGCTGATGAGGTAAAAATAAAATAAAGTAGATTAAAATTGAAGCTTAAAGCAGCAGCAGAGCTTCAGGGCGATGATATCATAATCCATCATTTATTTTTCTTCATCGGTTTATCTGTGAGAGTCTCACCGTGATGTCATAGTGCTGAGTTAGATTTAAATATTGAGGGTTTGACAGTGGAAGGTGAAGAAGAGGGAGGACCAATGATGTTAGGTCCTTCTTCTCTCCTCCGTTCCTCATTGCTGACATGAAACACTGGCTGAGAAACATCCTGATTCTAACTCTCTGGATCGGTAACTCTGGATCGGTAACCCCACGACTGATTCATTTTTATCCATCGTCTCTATAGATCCATATCTTCTTCTGCATGTTCTCTTTTTCCTCAGAGTCTAGAGGAGAATGGGTGATGCAGCTAGCAGGAGATGTCACAACTGCCGAAGGAGACTCAGTGACACTCGACTGAACGTTTGAGAAGACAAGAGGAATCCCCACTTCGTTCTAGTACAAACAGGATGTCAACGACTTCCCAAAGTACGTTGACTTCCTGTTTGAAGTCACTACAGAGAACACTGCTAAGTTACCGAAAGACCCATTTCATGCTAAGATAAACGAAGGATCATTTTTTTGTGAAGATCCAGAAGCTCCAGCTGCCTGACTCTGCGGTATACTACATGCTCTGCAGCCCACAGAGACAGGAAACGCCAAAACTCTGTACAAAACTCTCCTCAGGATCCGCTGGAGGGAGTCACACTCTGTTAGACTTCAAATATTTCTCAGAGCAAACCTTCAGACAGCTAGGCAGAGACAGGGAGGCCTCCTGCGAGCCTCTTCTTGCTCTGTTTCACATTTAAAGCTGAACAAGGTCCACAGAACCTGCCAGTTTAACTTGACCTATAGGCTTTGTCCACAATCTGACTTTGTTGTAGTGTGTGCATGTAGCTCCACCTAATGGAAATAGGTGGTATTTTGCAGCCAGTACCTCCCTCTGGTGACCATATCCCATTTTTCAGCACATTTTGGGTCCATTGGCTAGCCAACTGTGCCGGATGGAGAGTCTTCCTGGTCCTATCCCACTATACTGTCGGGCAAAATATGTGCTTTGTGGTATTCATCTCAAATTCTATGCAGTAGCTATAAAAAAAAAATCAAGCACGAAAGATTTATTGGTATTTTGGATATTTAATAACAGATAACTCACACATAGTAACAGGAAGAACATTACCGACACTGAAAATGAATTGTTTTAAGTCTTATCTGGCCATAGAGGCCAAGGTTATGCAAATGTACCTGATAGTTTAGAGGCTTGTCCAAGTTTATTTGGTGTAAAATCACCGACTTCAACTTCAACTTAAGTTGTTCGTGAAGAGCAATTTGTTGTGCAGCAAGACAAAAAACAAGATAAAAAGGCAAGACAACAAGACCTAAAGGTCTCGGGGCTCGGGGAATGACTGATCAGCTATTACCACGATTTACATCTTTATTCTAATTTATACATTGAAGCAATACTTCATCCCACGATTTTGCATTATTTTTTGAATTTATCAATATATCACTTGATCTGAGGGCATAAATCCGTAGAATAGCTCTGGATATGTTGATAGTGCTGCACAGAGAAGGTTTCTGACTGACAGAAGTGAATGTTAGACAATGGAGAGATTACTGATGTGTGTTTTATTCATAATGGCCTGCAGGAAACAAATGTTAGAATCCATGCATTTTACTATTAATAGCATGATCTGTAGTCATAAAACTTCCAGAAGAGCCTTGGATCTCAGGGTGGTGCTGCAGTTTCTGACAGACAATGTCTCAGATGAAGGAACCATTATAGAACCCGTGTGTTTTAGTCTATTTTAACCCATAAGAACCCAGATCCAGTTTTTCTTTAAAGGAAACTTATGGGGCACGTGAAATAGATCAAATGATCAAACCTATTGTCATATTCTCTGGGACAACTGTAGGGGTTACAACCTGACCTTTAGGCAATACACACATATAATAATAAAGTGCTAAAATTAGAGCATTGATTGTAAAACCATCATCAAATTTAAGAATAAGTTACATCAATGGCATATCAATTAAATAGGTTAACAAATAAAAACTTATGTAAAAGACTGGGTTCTTATAAAATAAAAAGAAAAATTCATTTTTAGTCTTCATCACAACGCATCAACATCACCATCCACAGCTGACCCGTCCAAGAGATTTTGTCGACGCTGGGCCTGAGTTTAGGCAGGGAAATGTTCGTGCAAATTAAAGACTAGAACTTCATCATCTCTGTAACGTCCACAGTACAGAGAATTCTAGATTTTGGAGATTCCATGTGGTATAGAAAAATGTGGAGTGATAAAAGTTGAATCTCTTGTGATTCAAATGGAACAGGAAGCAGTTCCCTGATGTAGATGAGGTAAGAGAAACTGTCACTCCCTGAGTGAGCGCTCTGCTGATAGACAAGGTCTAAAGTCCTTCATTCAGTTCACAGATGCAGAACAAAACCCATAATTTAAAATCAGCCAGTCACAACACTGATACCTGTGCAGACGAGCTTAAGAAATGAACAGAGCTTAACTTCCTGTCACATGATCAACCACCAGTTCCAAAGAAGATGACATGAGGAGCTCAGAAGAGCCTCATTTAAAGCAGCAGCAACCAAAAACAGACTTTCACCTCTTTTAAAGAGTCTTGGCTTCATTTAGCATCTGAAGAGCTGCTTCCTTCTCTCTGTTGATCCTTCAGGACTCGAGACGACGATGCAGCTTCGTGTTGTTTGGATGATGATGCTCATGTTTCCTACTGGTAAGGACAGAAAACATAATAAGATGTGAGTTTGTTTACCTAACTGCATTTAGCTACATGAGAAGTCAAATCTACCTCTGCTGTTCTCAGGGTCTTCTAAGGATTTAGTGAAACCATCTAAAGATTTTATCCTGGCTTTGGAGGGAGACGATGTGACTCTCTCCTGCAGCTATTCAGTCTCAAGCTACTACTTCTTGTATCACCAGAAGGCCGGTTCATCTCCACAGCTTCTCATCTCGGAGAATTCAGGGGAAAAAGAAGGACTGCTTTTAACAGATGACAGCACAGCTAAGGAGTTCCATGTCAGGATCTCCTCTGCTCAAATCACAGACTCGGCTGTGTACTACTGTGCTGTGGTGCCCACAGTGACAGGAAACACCAGAACTCTGTCAGAAAACCTACACAGAATCCTCAACAGTGTCCACCAGAGATAGCCACACTCTGTTAGCCCTCACTGGTCTCAGATCACGATGATCTGGTTGGAGTTAGACTTAGATCCATGAAATAAATGAACAAGGGAAGACAAGATGGGGTTTCCAGTCAGTCGTGAATGAATTTTACATGTTCAAATCTCTTATATGGAAAATGATCTGCTCTGGAGAAAGTTAGGGGTGTATCATGAGTTCCAGTGTTCACAGACAACCCAAAGTTAATCCTGAAGTCAACTCTATTACCACAAATCCTAAACCGTCGTATGCACAAAATAAAATGTTAAACATTTACGAGTAAAATACCGGTAGCTGTGGCTAGCAGAATTTTACTATAAAAAATACGGTTGCCATGTAAATTAACATTAAAACAGATATGATATCAACCAGTTTATGGTTACAAATATTTAATTACATAAAATGACAGTAAACTACAATAAATTCAGACTTTTTTTATAACCTATTATTTCAAAAATATACAATATATTTTTTTGCATTTTATTTCGGTAGAAATGATGGTGTGCTCTTGCTGAATGCTTAAAGATGGATATTTAAGTTTTCATACCAGCAAAACCTAACATGTAGACAGAGTGATACTTTTACAGCAATGAATTGTTTGTGACCTTAATGTATTTTTACATTAATTTTACCAGACCTTTGTACAGACACAGTGAGACTCCGTTTATAACCGATATGAACTGTTTCTTTATTTAAGATAATTTAGTAAATCTAATACAATAATATACTCTTGAATTTTATGGTCTTTACTTTACAGTAATGGTATGGATCACTGGTCAACATCACAGTCTCAGTATTTGATTGCTTTACTTTATTAAGGTAAATGTTTCTCTGTTGTTCTATCAGGATGTTATATGTTGTGGTGTACCACAGGGTTCAGTCCTAAGACCTCTCTTTTTCTATTTTAATCCAGATGTTAATTAGCGTCTAAAGGTAGGTATAAGCTATGAATAACTCAGTCCAGGAAGAAGAGTCAAGTTTAGACACATTTATTCTGACATTAAAGATACATAACAAACAAATAAAAATAAACAGTCTCTATCTGTGATCACTAGGGGGAGCTACATGCACATATTACAACCTTTGGCTGTGA
The DNA here is from genome assembly GCA_009660295.1 of Lophius piscatorius. NCBI lineage: Eukaryota > Metazoa > Chordata > Actinopteri > Lophiiformes > Lophiidae > Lophius > Lophius piscatorius. The sequence goes on from VRLP01009377.1 coordinate 11,692, forward strand.
CATAAATCAATGTTTTTATTATGATCTAATATTGTGCAAAGTGTAAAAAAAAAAAATGAGGTATGTCCGATAACGGGTATGTCAGGTGAAACACGTGACACAACCTACCTATGTGTGTTTGACTTGAAGCAGGCCTGGGAGAGCATGAGGTGGACGAGCAGTTTGGTGCATCACCAGTAATGATGGAGTTGTATTGGATCATCATGATGAAGAGGGAGCTGAGTTCTGGGTGGAGACTGAAAAGATTAGATCGTGGACACAAGCAGGTGAAATGAGCTTCACCCATAGAGGGGTTGGGCTCAACCTCCCTTAGCATTCTTTCAGACTTCCATCTGAAATGTGTTACTGCGCTCCAGATGCACACTGATACAAAGCATAGGAGAGGCTTTACAAAAACCTGAACACAGATAAGTGATGGCTCTTCAAAGAGAAGGGAAGTGGGCTTCATACCACAGCTTCATATCAGGTGGATTCTGCTACTTCCTGTTTTATCAGCGTCTCTGTGGTTCCTGATGAACAATGGTAGGAGGATTCACACGAGCTGCAAATCGATGACATCATCAATGACAAACCTTTTTTATGCACTGCATACGCATTCAATTATCTACCCAATTTTTTACTTATACATTTTGTTCAAAATGACACGTTTATTTTGTTTCAACAAATATAAACAAATACTGACAAACATTTCTTGAGAAATAAAACTTGAACAAAGGCAACCAAAGTGAAATGCTCCCTCACGCCATCATGAATGGTTTTTAAAGGGGGAATAAACGGCAGCAAAGGAGGAACATGTGTCAGTTTTTATGTAGATTTGCGTGTCATCAGCGTAACAATGGAATGAGAGTCCATATCGACTGATGACACGGCCAAGGGGGAGCATGTATAGTATGAAGAGAATGGGGCCAAGGACTGATCCCTGGGGGACCCCACAAGTGACGGTGTGTGTCCGGGACCTTGAACTTCCAAGGGAAACGTATTCTGTTCTGTCAGTGAGGTTGGATTTAAACCAATTTAGGGCGGTGGCAGTGAGTCCAGTGGTGTGATTTAGGCGGTGTAGGAGTATTCCATGGTCAACTGTGTCGAAGGCAGCAGACAAATCAAGGAGAATCAGGAGGGAAGGTGAACCGGCATCTGCTGCCATCCGGAGGTCATTTGTGACTCTAAGCAGAGCTGTTTCTGTGCTGTGGGCGGAGCGGAAACCAGACTGAAAGGTTTCAAAGAGGTTGTTGTATTTGAGGTGGTCCTGGAGG
>VRLP01009378.1:0-12944 GCA_009660295.1 Lophius piscatorius
ATTATGTTTGTTCCACATTTATCTCGTCATTGTTTGGTGGGCGGGGCCACGTCCTGCGTTTCCAGGTGGATCACAGGTTAAATAGAGAGGAAACTATACGACACATATGAGCGGCTCTCTGCACAGATAAAGACGGTGCCGGTTCTGATGGAGCATATGTGCCGGAGCCCAGAGGTAATGGACGGCTCCTCAGCGGATTGTGCCGACCCGTCTGTATTGTGAGGATGATTGGACTCGGCGCCCTCAGATAATGACTATGCCCTACTTTGACTTTGAGGCAGTGACCTGAAATAAAGCACACGAGTGAATCCTGAGCCAAGATGAACCTGGAAGTGATTAAGGTCAGCCGCACTCCTCCTCGCTTTGACTCCGGTCCACCAATGTTTGCAGATCCTTCAGTGGGACTCAAACCCCCACCAGGCTACAAAAAGAGTATAAACGTCTCATTTCTCCTCCAGATATCTCATTATATCTCATAATATCTCATAGTGTCTCATAATATCTCATGATATCTCATAGTATCTCATTATATCTCATAATATCTCATAGTGTCTCATAATATCTCATGATATCTCATAGTATCTCATAATATCTCGTAATATCTCGTAATATCTCATGATATCTCATAATATCTCACAGTATCTCATAGTATCTCATAATATATCATATCTCATAGTATCTCATAATATCTCATAATATCTCATAATATCTCATAGTATCTCATAATATATCATATCTCGTAATATCTCATAATATCTCATAAAACCTCATAATATCTCATAATATCTCATATCTCATAATATCTCATGATATCTCATAATATCTCATAATATCTCATGATATCTCATAATATCTCATAATATCTCATATCTCATGATATTTCATAATATCTCATAATATATCATATCTCATAGTATCTCATAGTATCTCATAGTATCTCATAATATCTCATAATATATCATATCTCATAATATCTCATAATATCTCATGATATTTCATAATATCTCACAGTATCTCATAGTATCTCATAATATCTCATAATATCTCATGATATCTCATAATATCTCATAATATCTCATAATGTCTCATGATATCTCATAATATCTCATGATATATCATATCTCACAGTATCTCATAATATATTATATCTCATAATATCTCATATCTCATATCTCATAATATCTCATGATATCTCATAATATCTCATGATATCTCATAATATCTCATGATATATCATATCTCATAATATCTCATGATATCTCATAATATCTCATATCTCATATCTCATAATATCTCATGATATCTCATAATATCTCATACTATCTCATAATATCTCATAATATCTCATGATATCTCATAATATCTCATAATATCTCATAATATCTCATTACACCTGATGAGATTAGAGAATTACATGAGGAAAAAGAACACAAATAAATAATATTTATCTTTCTCTCTAATATATATTTATATTTTACAGAACTAAACATAAAAAAAACGGATCATCATTATTATGTTTGTTCCACATTTATCTCGTCATTGTTTGGTGGGCGGGGCCACGTCCTGCGTTTCCAGGTGGATCACAGGTTAAATAGAGAGGAAACTATACGACACATATGAGCGGCTCTCTGCACAGATAAAGACGGTGCCGGTTCTGATGGAGCATATGTGCCGGAGCCCAGAGGTAATGGACGGCTCCTCAGCGGATTGTGCCGACCCGTCTGTATTGTGAGGATGATTGGACTCGGCGCCCTCAGATAATGACTATGCCCTACTTTGACTTTGAGGCAGTGACCTGAAATAAAGCACACGAGTGAATCCTGAGCCAAGATGAACCTGGAAGTGATTAAGGTCAGCCGCACTCCTCCTCGCTTTGACTCCGGTCCACCAATGTTTGCAGATCCTTCAGTGGGACTCAAACCCCCACCAGGCTACAAAAAGAGTATAAACGTCTCATTTCTCCTCCAGATATCTCATTATATCTCATAATATCTCATAGTGTCTCATAATATCTCATGATATCTCATAGTATCTCATTATATCTCATAATATCTCATAGTGTCTCATAATATCTCATGATATCTCATAGTATCTCATAATATCTCGTAATATCTCGTAATATCTCATGATATCTCATAATATCTCACAGTATCTCATAGTATCTCATAATATATCATATCTCATAGTATCTCATAATATCTCATAATATCTCATAATATCTCATAGTATCTCATAATATATCATATCTCGTAATATCTCATAATATCTCATAAAACCTCATAATATCTCATAATATCTCATATCTCATAATATCTCATGATATCTCATAATATCTCATAATATCTCATGATATCTCATAATATCTCATAATATCTCATATCTCATGATATTTCATAATATCTCATAATATATCATATCTCATAGTATCTCATAGTATCTCATAGTATCTCATAATATCTCATAATATATCATATCTCATAATATCTCATAATATCTCATGATATTTCATAATATCTCACAGTATCTCATAGTATCTCATAATATCTCATAATATCTCATGATATCTCATAATATCTCATAATATCTCATAATGTCTCATGATATCTCATAATATCTCATGATATATCATATCTCACAGTATCTCATAATATATTATATCTCATAATATCTCATATCTCATATCTCATAATATCTCATGATATCTCATAATATCTCATGATATCTCATAATATCTCATGATATATCATATCTCATAATATCTCATGATATCTCATAATATCTCATATCTCATATCTCATAATATCTCATGATATCTCATAATATCTCATACTATCTCATAATATCTCATAATATCTCATGATATCTCATAATATCTCATAATATCTCATAATATCTCATTACACCTGATGAGATTAGAGAATTACATGAGGAAAAAGAACACAAATAAATAATATTTATCTTTCTCTCTAATATATATTTATATTTTACAGAACTAAACATAAAAAAAACGGATCATCATTTACAAGATATTACGGTAAATAGAGATAAAAAAGTTATTAGTTAATTAATAAGTAGTGTTTACTATATTTATAATATTTTATATAATATATATATATTTTATATATATAAGTTGGTTATTTAACTTTTCATACCTGCAGAATAATTTTTCGGTAACGACTTTGATTCTATTTGAGAGATAATTCCACCACATTTTTATATTTTCACATTTTTCATGTCTCCACACTGATAAACTTTTATTTCACACTCGTTTCTACAGGCAGGTTTTTACAGTGTTTCAGGCGGTGCGTCTTTGATTCACGCGTCGCCGCCCAGGACCTCCGAGGGTCACTGAGGTCGTAAATAGTTCACCGGCAGCACCGGCGAGATCCGGCAGAGAATTATGCGGCGTTTCTTACGGGAGGCGTAAAATCCTCCTGGCTGTTTAAGAATTGATGGCGTGGAGGAGGCGGGAACGCGCGGCGAGCGACGCTGACGGTGATTTCATCAGAAAAGATGAGGCAACGGGAATCCTGGATTGTTCTCACATTAAGCAGACATCCATTATTGAAGAGATCCGGAGAGGCCGGGCCTTCTGGTCCGGGCCTCGCTGACATGATGCAAACACGCCGTGACGCTTGAGGGAAACATGGAGGCCATCAGATCATGTCTGCGTCTGGAGGCCCGGAGCGTCGCCGGATCTCCGGCTTCTTTTCTGTCTTGTCAGCCTGCTGGAGGTCAGAGCGGTTCTTCCCGCCTCGACGCCCAGAGAGGAGAAGAAACGTCCGTCTCAGAACGTGGACGTAAAGAGACGATGACGCGAGTCTCTCCAGGAGAGATTGTCGGGACAGACGTCCGTCCCTCCAGACGGGGTCCTGGAGTTTTGTCCACTCGTCATGTTGAGCGTCCCTGCGAGGTGATGAAGGCTCAGACGGAGTCAACTAAACTTCCGTGGTTCTAGAGGACGGACGTGTCACGGCTCGTCCTTCTGTCCACACACGTGGACGTTTGTCCTGGAGATGGAGAGAACTGATGTCCATCCCTCAGCCTGGACTGGAAGGTGACCCCCGTCGGCAGGAAGTGTTTTGTCAATAGACAGACGTGTCGATGAAGACTCGGTTGGATCCGGTCTGGCGTCAGGTGTTCTGTCCTGGTGGGTTTTCTGCCACTGGTCCGGGTCAGAGGGGGACACGGCGCTCCACCCAACCAGAGGTCAACAACGAGTTCTAAGCCGCTCTAATCTCGCCACCGTTTCATAACCTCAACGCTAATCTCGTTAATCTTAAAGGTACAGTGTTTTAAATGTCGCAGCTCGCCCCTCCCCCACCCAAGAACCCGCAGCATGTTAGGTGGGACGTGACCCGTCTTCCTGCATCGTGTCCCTGTGGACCGTGGCACCGGGGTAGCGCCACACCGGGGGGTCTTGTCCCTCCTCCTCGGGGTCAAAGAGGACAGGCGGTCCACAGGTTTGATGGTGGTGTAAATCTGATGTCCTCTCTCGCCCCAAACCACTCCGAGCTGAACCAGAACCAGTGGGGGCCGGACTGAGAGACTGTGAGGGGACCCCCTTGAGTTGAAGCCCCCACAGTTTTCCTCTCAGTGGTTTCACCAGAGGATCGTTGAAGTTATTTAAAGAGTTCCTGCTAAATGTGACGGACTGCACCTTTAATCTCATCCCTGTCTTTGGTTCTGTCCCTGTCTCTGAAGACGGTCCAACCAGAACCTGCTGCTGGAGGTCCAGCTTTGAAAAGAATTCAAAAAGTACTGAATACAAGGTGGAACAAATCTGCCAACAGAACCAGAACAAAGACAAACTTTCTGACATAAGAACAGATTTTTAATAAAGACTATAAACTTTATTTGACGAATGTTCAGAAGAAAAAAACCGTTTAAGTTCTTTTGTTGTCCTTCGGGTCGTTTTTCTACAAACTCCCGTTTGTGTCGGACCTCAGCGGCGAACAAACGGCGGGCTGGACTTGTTCTGGTTTGGAGTTCCTTCTGCGTCAGACGACTTATCTTCACTCTGGAATCTTCAGAGTTTGAGACAAAAATGTTTTTTCCTCCCGGATGTTCGGCGACCTTCATCCCAACGTTCCCAACGTTCCTCGGCGGAACGCCTCCGAGCCGCCGGCGGGAAGAGGGTCACCAAAAGTTCACCGAATCCACGCAATCTCAGACGGGATCTTCTCAGCCGATGGATTAACGGGAAAATCAAAGGACTGGGAACATAGAAGAGGAGCTGATGATGAAGAGCAGTGATAGTGACTCTATCCAGAGAGAGAGAGAGAGAGAGGGAGAGAGGGAGGGGGGAGAGGTAGAGAGGGAGACTGAGGTAGAGCGAGAGACTGGATAGAGAGAGCTAGAGAAAGAGAAGAGAGAGAGAGAAACAGGTAGGTAGAGGGAGAGAGGGAAAGATAGAGAGAGTAGAGAGATAGGGAGGGGAGAGAGAGAGAGAGGGAGGGGGAGAGGGAAAGAAAGGGAGGGGGAGAGAGAGAGAGAGAGAGAGAGAGAGAGGGAGGGGGAAAGGGGGAGAGAGAGAGGGAGTGAGACAAAATGAAAGTGGTAGGGAGAGAGAGATGGAGAGAGAGAGAGAGAGAGAGAGGGGGATAGATACAGAGAGAGAGCTAAAGAAAGCGAGAGAAGAGAGAGAAACAGGTAGGTAGAGGGAGCGACAGGAGAGAGTGAGAGAGGGGGGGAGAGGGAGAGGAAGGGGGGAGAGAGGGAAAGACAGAGAGAGCTTGAGAGGTAGGGGGAGGGGTAGAGAGACAGAGGTAGAGAGATAGGGGGAGGTTTAGAGAGGTAGGGGGAGGGGTAGAGAGGGAGGGGGAGGTAGAGCGAGAGGTTCTGCTCCCTCTGTTCCACTGCTGGCGCCGTCAGGATGGATCTTGCGAGGGATTATCCCGGCGACACCAGGTTCTGTGTTCTGCTGGTCGTGAGCATCTTAAAGCCCGACTGATTAATGACTTCTTTATTTTGTGGACGGATGAAAGTCAAACACTGGACTTTCTTTTGTTTGGGCGCTTTAGGAGACGTCAGGGACGATAGTCTCCCCCGGCGCCGGTTCCTCCGGGTAGAACCTCTGTGAGAGATTCTGGAGAGGCTAAACTTTAAAACGATCTCATTCACGGGTCAAAACCCGTTGGTGAGGTTTTGTTCTGGTTCTGAGTGGGTTCATGCCTGAAACTAGAACTAGAAGACACACGTAAACATAAACAACAACAACTCTCACATAAATAATCACCTTTTCCTTCTGAGGGTTTTTCAGGCGCTTCATAAATGAACCTTCACTGGTTTGATTGACAGCGTTGGAAACCCGATGGTGGAAGTAACGTGTTCTGGAGCCGTGGTCCGGCGGAGGTCTGCTCTCTGACTGTTCTAGTTTGGAGGGTTTCTGAATCGCTGTTTTGGCGGCGTGTCAGCGAAGCGTTGAGTTTGAAGAGAAGCTTGTTTGCCGTCTGGAGCGCCGAGCTTCCAGCAGGAAGTCAATATTCTTCGGCTGAGAGAGTCTGCTGGCCTGATGTCAGTGTTTCTGCCAGCGCCACAGGAGCCCAGATCAGTCTAAACGCAGTTACAGGGGGATCGTGTGTCTCTGTGGGGCCCGCGTTTAATTTAAGGTCAACTAATAGCTCCAGCCCTTTATTTATAGAAACATCCACAGAAATAGAATTCATTCCTGGTTAAACCAAACAATGGAAGCAGCAGAGAGTCCAGATCGGATTCTCCTCCTTTCAATCCACTCCTCCTCGGCTTCCTTATTCTAACCTTTCTCCTCTTTCCTTATTCTATCCTTCATCTGCTTCCTTATTCCACTCCTCCTCGGCTTCCTTATTCTACTTTTCCTCTGCTTCCTTATTCTACCATTGGAATCATGGGATTCCGTTTCTGTTACCAACTATTATTTTAGGTTTCCTATGTTATATTAATATCATACCAGATGTTTGTTGTGATGCTGGCGGAGAGTAACTGAGTACTTTTACTCAAGTACTATACTTAAATACACATTTGCGGTACTTTCATAATGTTTAATTTTATAGGATGCATTACTTGTAGTTTTCCCGTTGTATTAATGTATAGATCTGTGTTAGCGCTGTAGATTTGAACGGTTCAGGTAATCTAATTACTTTGGCGGTTGAGTAGTGTAATCTATTACATCCTCTTATATCACTAAAGTCAACTTTAAAGGACGTTGACGACATTCTGGTTATTAAATCATTTCGTTGAAAAACATTTACAACTGTTACGTATAAAAGTAATTATTGGAAATATAGAAGTAATCAGAGTATCAGTCAACGGAAATACTTCAAAAAAACTCCGATTGAAGTACTTTTATTACTTTTCATGTTCTATAATACTAAATACCATCAGGTCATGTAAACATGTAAACATGTAAACATCTAAACATAAATTATAAATTAAATGTATTATTATTATTATTATTATTATTATTATTATTACACCCAGAAATGTTTACATCCATAAATTTAACTGTTATTTATTTTTTTAAACATGTTAAATCCATCAGATTAAGTCTAAAGAAGTTTTTTATAAAAGTTAAAGGAGGTGAAGTCTCCTCCCTTCCTCCTCCTGAGTGACACTTTCCTCTTCCTGTGGGCGGGGCTTAAAAGACCGTCACTTCCTGTCAGCAGAGGAGTCAGGTGAGAAAGAAAACATTCATAAAAATTCAGCATAAATAACAGAGACGGGATTTAAACTAAAGTGTGTTAAACCAAACAAACAAACAAACAAACAAACAAACAAACAAACAAACAATCCGGACGGGAAGGAAAAATGTTTGAATGCAGTTATTTCTAAGAAACGTGTCAAACTTTGTGATGAAGAGGAGCTGAGTTGGTTTTCCTGGTAAGGGAGGAAACGGGCCGGCATAGGTTCTGCTGGGATCTGCTGTCTCTGAGGGAACTTCCTGCAGGAACCGATGAAGAGCAGAGGCTCCTCCCCCCTGGCGGCCTGAGTGCTGTCACCAGTTATTACCTCAGTGCCGTTTAGCAAAAGTGCGTTTGCAGTTTGAAGAGCATCCCCAGATATTAGTGGCATCTAATCGCATTACCTGCAGGAGACTGATGGCGCCGCTTAAATGGGCCCGTGTTGAAGGGAAGTGCTTCTTTACGGGTCGTCCATCATGGTTCTGACCCGAGTCTTTCGTCGACTAAGTGATTTTCTGACGGCTTTAAACCCCCCCCCACCCACTAACCCCCCCTCCTCCGTGTGGAAACACAACGAGGACCGAGCCGTAATGGCGGCTAACGCAGCCGGGTTCTGGTTCCGCGGCTCGGGTCCGGTCTCCTTCGCTTGTTCTACAGCAGTTCGTGTGTTTTTAGTATTTTAAGATAATTATGGAAACTAACAGATACAAGAAGTAGAAATACGTGGAAGTTTATTTCACTGCGTTTGAGTTAAGACATAATCACTGAGGAAGAGTCCGTCCGTCAGACGAAGACGACTTTTAGTCAACATCTTAAAATAGATTCTTTAATGTCACTTCATATTCTTATGTAAAAATGAATTCTGGACCGTCGTCTTTACTGAAGGGACGGAAACGTTTTTGAACGTAGGAGTTAAATGTATAAAAAAAGAAAAAGAGATCAAAAGTAAAAATAATAAGTAAAAGAAATAAAAGAAAAGTGAAGCGGCGCCGTCCTCTAAAGTAAAAAAGAAAGAAAAGACAGGAGTTTGAGTTCTACTGGATTGATCAGAACCAAAGGTTCTCTTAGTATTAGTAAAATATAAAGTATAGTTAAAAATGAGTTTTCCAAGATAACTCCCCGATCTCCTTAATCTAATGTTTCATTAATAATAATAATAATAATAATAATAATAATAATAATAATAATACATTTCATTTGTTCTATTTTTATTTTTATTTGTTTCAAGCTAAAAAAAACTTATTTTCATTTTTTAATTAACTTTGGATGGATTGTTTTTTTATAGTGCAGTTTGAAACCTTCTAGGAACTGATAATTATTAGAGGAAATATGACGAGATATTCCTTTTATCTCAGTGCAGAAAATATTCAAATGAAATAAAATACTGTAAAATGACACAGTGAATTAAAATGACTCAGTGAATTAAAATGACACAGTGAATTAAAATGACTCAGTGAATTAAAATGACACAGTGAATTAAAATGACACAGTGAATTAAAATGACTCAGTGAATTAAAATGACTCAGTGAATTAAAATGACACAGTGAATTAAAATGACTCAGTGAATTAAAATGACACAGTGAATTAAAATGACTCAGTGAATTATCCTGAATCAAGAAATGGTCAAATAAGTTGCACAACATAATTTTAGAGTGAAAATACAAACTTTTGGTAACAGAGATTTTGAATACATGAATATATACATATTGATTTACAGTAAAATCATCCCTTCATTTGTAAAGATTAAGATGTTAGAAATACGGCGTGTATTTGTGACATACTGTTGATTTATGTGTTGTCCTTCAAAGAGGTTTACAGTGCATCTGTTGTTTCACGGTAAGTTACCGTAACGTCTTGTACGTGCTTTGGTCTGTGAGTATTTTACAGTACTGCGGACCCTCAAGGACCACCTTCATGCCTCTTTAGCATTTATCTCAGCCTTTAATAATCCGTGTCTGTTTACCTGTTTCTGTTTTGTTGTGCGTGTTCTTTGTTGATCCAAACACTTGTTGTTGTTGTTGTTGTTGTTGTTTTACAACATGTATGTAAGATAAAGTGGGTCGTTGTAATCGTATTTTTAGGGGTGAGGGTCTGTCAATCACAGCTGTCAGTATTTTACAGTATTTCATTCAGTATATTTCTTTTTTTTTTACAGTACAGCATCATTTTTGGAAACACACACACACACACTCACACACAGCTAGACCCCCCCCCACACACACACAGCTAGACCCCCCCACACACACATACAGATAGACCCCCCCACACACACACACAGATAGATCCCCCCACACACACACAGATAGACCCCCCACACACACACACACACAGATAGACCCCCCCACACACACACACAGATAGACCCCCCCACACACATACATACACACAGATAGACACACTCACACACACACACACACAGATAGACACTCACACACACACACACACAGATAGACACTCACACACACACACACACAGATAGACACTCACACACACACACACACACACACACACACAGACAGACACACACACACACACCCACACACACACACACACAGACAGACACACACACACACACACAGATAGAAAAAAACAACTTTCCGGTTGTCGGACTCTTTTACCTCTGAAGTAAAAAGAGAAAGAAAAGTCTTCGGGGAGTTCCCGCCTGTTGGGACCGTTAACCTTCCATTAAAATACATAATGCATGAAGGGCAGCGATCCCACGCCATTGATCAGCGCTTGAATAAATGGAGTTGAATCCATTAACATAACCGGTTACAAATGAAGGGATGAATAAAATGCCGGACGATACCTGCAGAAGTCCGAGCCGTGGGTTTGTGGCGCCGGAAGTGACCGGGACCGTTTCAAAATAACAGTAAAGAACTCTAATTGAAGATATTTGTGCGGCTGGTCGCGTCCTGTCGGCCCAATGGCGGCTCGTTTCACCGCGGCGGATATTTTCAGTTTGGGTTTGTAAAAACATCATCGACGCCCGGAAGATCTTTGAGTTCCTGGATCCAAACGGATCCGGTGCCACGAGTTCTTCCCTTTAACGTGTTCGCCCACGTTTTCACTCTCGCTCCAAATAAACACCTTTTCTTTTCTTTGATTCGCTGCTGCTACACTGCAAAAACACAAAAGTACACAAGTTTATTTGTGTGTATTCTGGTAAAAATATCTCATAGCACTAAAAGAATTTCATTTTGATTTCATCTGGAATATGTTTACATAACCTCTAACCTCTATTCTTATTTTACCGTAGATTTCTTAAATCTGACTTTGTAATGTTAGTTCAACACTGTAAAAATCTCTTCTTTTCTATCTGTTATTTTTACAAAAGCTTACAGTAAAGTTGTTTTTTGCTGTAAGCTATTGTAAAATATTTAACGGTATAATTTTTTATAGTACGTCATTGTGAAATATTTAACAGTATAATTGTTTTCAACTGTAAAATATATTACAGTATAGTTTTTTAACTGTAAAATATTTTACAGTATAGTTGTTTTTTTGAGTGCGTAATTGTACATGATTTGACGGTATAATTTTTTCCCAGAATGTTACCGTAAAGGTTCTTGTAAAGGTTCTTGTAAAGGTTCCTGTAAAGGTTACCGTAAAGGTTCTTGTAAAGGTTCCTGTAAAGGTTACCGTAAAGGTTCCTGTAAAGGTTCTTGTAAAGGTTCCTGTAAAGGTTACCGTAAAGGTTCTTGTAAAGGTTCCTGTAAAGGTTACCGTAAAGGTTCCTGTAAAGTACAGTTATTTTTACAGTAGTACATGTGTTTTCCATGGTAATTAAACATTATGTTTTTTACATGGTCACCTTGTTTTTTACAGTGAAATCCTGGCCTCCAACCACAGCTGCTGGTATTTATCATAAGTTCTATTCATCCTCTCACTTTGAAGTTCAGGCCGGTATTAAACCTAGAACAGACTGCACTATAAAATAACGGTACATTACTCTCTCTTATTTGATGGACTAGTTTTAGACGGGCTGTTTTTACAGTGTTCAGTCCCAACATTAGGAAATCTGCGAGGCGTATCTTTGGATCAGGAATAATTAGGGCCTTTATTCAGGTGGGTGTGTTTTCAGATGGGGGGCAGGGGCTGCTCATTGACCCGGCCCCCATGCAGACTGGGAGATGACCCAAATAGGAGCATGTTGCCCCCCCTCCCCACCTCCTGCTCGGAGCGCCCCCCTCCTCCCCCCAGACTGTCATCCGGTTCTGTGCCAGCCCGCTCGCAACGACGCCAGCGCGCCGCTGCCAAGGCGAGCAGCTCCTTAATGAGATCGTAATTGTGAGAGTGAGTGTGACATCCACGCCTCGGCGGTTCTGCTCCACTGTTGGTTCTGATTGTGACGGGTCTGCCGCTGAGCTCCGGCGCTGTGATTCCATTCGGCGCCCCTGTTTGCGTCTCAGCGCTGCATTACTCTCAAACGCTGTTGTTCAGGTGTTCCCGTGTCGTGTAAAGCGTTCCGCGCTCGCGCTCGCGCTAATGGACTCACATTTCATGGTTACAGGCGGCCATCGGGACGCAGGACGAAGACGCAGGAAGTAAATCTGTAGCTGCGCTGGCGTGCGGCGGCGGCGGCGGCGGTGGCGTTGGCGGCCGTTCAGTGAGGCTGCAGACGTGGAATATTAAAGATCGATACATCATTTATTTCCCTCTGAGTCTGTAATGGGCCTCCAATCGTGCCTCCATTACTGGACGGCGGCGCCCAGACCGCTGACCCGTCCTCGCTAATGAGAACAGATGTAGTGGCGTCCCGAGGAGAAGAAATACCCTCCATGTTCCTCTGTCAGCGGTACCGGGCCTGAGGTCCGGGTTCTAAGTCAGGCCTAACTGCTGCGCTGTAACGATACGAGCGTGGTGTTTGTCTTTTACCCAGTTTTCAAATATGTGTTCTCAGCCAGAATGAGGCTATTTGTAGTTTGTGGTTTGTAGTTTGTAGTCTTTGGTTTATAGTTTGTTGTCTGTAGTTTGTTGTTTGTAGTTTATAATTTGTAGTTTATAGTTTGTTCTTTGTTCTTTGTTCTTTGTAGTTTGTAGTTTATAGTTTATAGTTTATAATTTGTAGTTTGTTGTCTGTAGTTTGTAGTTTATAGTTTGTTCTTTGTAGTTTGTTGTTTGTCGTCTGTAGTTTGTAGTCTTTGGTTTATAGTTTGTTGTCTGTAGTTTGTTATTTGTTCTTTGTTCTTTGTTCTTTGTTCTTTGTAGTTTGTAGTTTATAGTTTATAGTTTATAATTTGTAGTTTGTTGTCTGTAGTTTGTAGTTTATAGTTTGTTCTTTGT
>VRLP01009379.1:0-12942 GCA_009660295.1 Lophius piscatorius
GTCTAGGAGACAGGTTCTAGTTGGGATGGGTTCTAGAACGCAGGTTCTAGTTGGGATGGGGTATAAGAGACATATTCTAATGGCGATGGGGTCTAGGAGACAGATTCTAGTTGGGAGGGGTCTTGGAGACAGGTTCTAGTTGGGACGGGTCTAGGAAACAAGTTCTGGTTGGGATGGGGTCTAAGAGACAGGTTCTAGTCGGGATGGGGTCTAGAAGACAGGTTCTGGTTTGGATGGGGTCTAGGAAACAGGTTCTAGTAGGGGCAGGGTCTAGGACGCAGGTTCTACTTGGGATGGTGTCTAATAGACAGGTTCTGGTTAGGATGGGGTCTAGGACACAGGTACTAGTTGGGATGGGGTCTAAGAGACAGGCTCTTGTTTGGATGGGTTATAGGAGACAGGTTCTGGTTGGGACCCCATTCTAGTTGGGATGGGGTCTAAGAGACAGGTTCTAGTTGGGATGGGTCTAGGACACAGGTTCTAGATGGGATGGGGTCTAGGAGACAGGTTCTAGTTGGTATCGGTCTAGGAGACAGGTTTATAGTTGGGATGGGGTCTAGGACACAGGTTTATAGTTGGGATGGGGTCTAGGACACAGGTTCTAGTGGGAATGGGGTCTAGGGACAGGTTCTGGTTGGGATAGGGTCTAGGAGACAGATTCTAGTTGGGATGGGATCTAGGAGACAGGTTCTAGTTGGGATGGGGTCTAAGAGACAGGTTCTGCTTGGGATGAGGTCTGGGAGAAAGGTTCTAGTTGGACTGGTTTCTGAGAGACAGGTTCTAGTAGGACTGGTGTTTAGGAGACATGTTCTAGTTGGGATGGGTCTAGGACACAGGTTCTAGTTGGGATGGGATCTAGGAAACCGGTTCTGGTTGGGATGGGATCTAAGAGACCGGTTCTAGTTGCGATGGTGTCTAAGAGACAGGTACTAGTTGGGATGGGGACTAGGACACAGGTTCTAGTGGGGATGGGGTCTAAGAGACAGGATTTAGTTGGACTGGGGTTTAGGAGACAGGTTCTAGTTGGGATGGGTCTAGGACACAGGTACTAGTTGGGATGGGGTCTAGAAGACAGGTTCTAGTTGGGATGGGGTCTAGGAGAAAGGTTTATAGTTGGGATGTGGTCTAGGACACAGGTTCTAGTGGGGATGGGGTCTAGGATACGGGTTCTAGTTGGGATGTGGTCTACGAGACGGGTTCTGGTTGGGATGGGGTCTAGGAGACAGGTTCTAGTTGGGATTCGGTCTAGGAAACAGGTTCTGGTTGGGATGAGGTCTAAAAGACAGGTTCTGGTTAGGATGGAGTCTAGGAGACAAGTTCTGCTTGGGATGGGGTCTAGGAGACAGCTTCTGGTTGGGACCCCATTCTAGGTGGGATGGAGTCTAGGATTCAGGTCCTAGTTGGACTGGGGTTTAGGACACAGGTTCTAGTTGGTTTGGGGTCTAGGAGACAGGTTTATATTTGGGATGGGGTGTAGGACACAGGTTCTAGTGGGGATGGGGTCTAGGAGAAAGTTTCTGGTTGGGATAGGGTCTAGGAGACAGGTTCTAGTTGGGATTGGGCCTAGGAGACGGGTCATGGTTGGGATTGGGTCTAGGAGACATGTTCTAGTTGGGATGGGGTCTAGGAAACAGGTTCTAGTTGGGACAGGGTCTAGGACGCAAGTTCTAGTTGGGATGGGGTCTAGGACACAGGTAGTAGTTGGGATGGGTTCTAAGAGACAGGCTCTAGATTGGATGGGGTATAGGAGACAGGTTCTGGTTGGGACCCCATTCTAGTTGGGATGGGGTCTAAGAGACAGGTTCTAGTTGGGATGGGTCTAGGAGACAGGTTCAAGTTGGTATCGGCTCTAGGAGACAGGTTTATTGTTGGGATGGGGTCTAGGAGACAGGTTCTAGTTGGGATGGGGTCTAAGAGACAGGTACTAGTTGGGTTGGGGTCTAGGAGACAGGTTCTAGTTGGGATGGTTTCTAGGAGACAGGTTTATAGCTGGGATGGGGTCTAGGAAACAGGTTCCGGTTGGGATGGGGTGTAGGAGAACAGTTCTCCTTGGGATGAGGTCTGGGAGACAGGTCCTAGTTTGACTGGGTTCTGAGAGACAGGTTCTAGTAGGACTGGTGTTTAGGAGACAGGTTCTAGTTGGGATGGGGTCTAGGAGACAGGTTTATAGCTGCGATGGGGTCTAGGATACAGGTTCTGGTTGGGAATAGGTCTTGGAGACAGGTTCTAGTTGGGACGGGTCTAGGAAACAAGTTCTGGTTGGGATGGGGACTAAGAGACAGGTTCTAGTCGGGATGGGGTCTAGCAGACAGGTTGTGGTTGGGACCCCATTCTACTTGGGATGGGGTCTAAGAGACAGGTTCTAGTTGGGATGGGTCTAGGACACAGGTTCTAGATGGGATGGGGTCTAGGAGACAGGATCTACTTGGTATCGGTCTAGGAGACAGGTTTATAGTTGGGATGGGGTCTAGGACACAGGTTCTAGTGGGGATGGGGTCTAGGATACAGGTTCTAGTGGGAATGGGGTCTAGGGACAGGTTCTGGTTTGGGATAGGGTCTAGGAGACAGATTCTATTTGGGATTGGATCTAGGAGACAGGTTCTAGTTGGGATGGGGTCTAAGAGACAGGTTCTGCTTGGGATGAGGCCTGGGAGACAGGTTCTAGTTGGACTGGGTTCTGAGAGACAGGTTCTAGTAGGACTGGTGTTTAGGAGACATGTTCTAGTTGGGATGGGTCTAGGACATAGGGACTAGTTGGGATGGGGTCTAGGAGACAGGTTGTAGTTGGGATGGTTTCTAGGAGACAGGTTTATAGTTGGGATGGCGCTAGGAAACAGGTTCTGGTTGGGATGGGGTCTAGGAGACTAATTTCTTGTTGGGATGGGGTCTAGGAGACAGGTTCTAGTTGGGATGGGGTCTAGGAAACAGGTTCTGGTTGGAATTGGGTTTAAGAGACAGGTTAAAGTTTGGATGGGGTCTGGGAGACGGGTTCTGCTTGTGATGATGTCTAGCAGACAGGTTGTGGTTGGGACCCTATTCTAGTTGGGATGGTGTCTAAGAGACAGGTTCTAGTTGGGATGGATCTAGGACACAGGTTCTAGATGGGATGGTTTCTAGGAGACAGGTTTATAGCTGGGATGGGGTCTAGGAAACAGGTTCCGGTTGGGATGGGGTGTAGGAGAACAGTTCTCCTTGGGATGAGGTCTGGGAGACAGGTCCTAGTTGGACTGGGTTCTGAGAGACAGGTTCTAGTAGGACTGGTGTTTAGGAGACATGTTCTAGTTGGGATGGGTCTAGGACATAGGGACTAGTTGGGATGGGGTCTAGGAGACAGGTTGTAGTTGGGATGGTTTCTAGGAGACAGGTTTATAGTTGGGATGGGGTCTAGGAAACAGGTTCTGGTTGGGATGGGGTCTAGGAGACTAATTTCTTGTTGGGATGGGGTCTAGGAGACAGGTTCTCGTTGGGATGGGGTCTAGGAAACAGGTTCTGGTTGGAATTGGGTCTAAGAGACAGGTTAATGTTGGGATGGGGTCTGGGAGACGGGTTCTGCTTGTGATGGTGTCTAGCAGACAGGTTGTGGTTGGGACCCTATTCTAGTTGGGATGGTGTCTAAGAGACAGGTTCTAGTTGGGATGGGTCTAGGACACAGGTTCTAGATGGGACGGGGTCTAGGAGACAGGTTCTAGTTGGTATCGTCTAGGAGACAGGTTTATAGCTGCGATGGGGTCTAAGAGACAGGTTCTGGTTGGGATCGGGTCTAGGACACAGGCTCTAGTAGGACTGGGGTTTAGTAGACAGGTTCTATTTGGAATGGGTCTAGGACACAGGTTTATAGTTGGGATGGGGTCTAGGACACAGGTTCTAATGGGGATGGGGTCTAAGAGAGAGGTTCTAGTTGGGATGGTGTCAAAGAGACAGGTTCTTGTTGGGATGGAGTCCAAGAGACAGTTTCTAGTTGGGATGCGGTCTAGGAGACAGATTCTAGTTGGGATGGGGTCTAAGAGACAGGTACTAGTTGGGATGGGGTCTAGGAGACAGGTTTATAGTTGGGATGGGGTCTAGGACACAGGTTCTAGTGGGGATGGGGTCTAGGAGGCAGGTTTATAGTTGGGATGGGGTCTAGGACACAGGTTCTAGTGGGGATGGGGTCTAGGAATCAGGTTCTAGTGGGGATGGGGTCTAGGGACAGGTTCTCGTTGGGATAGGGTCTAGGAGACAGGTTCTAGTTGGGATGGGGTCTAGGAGATGGGTTATGGTTGGGATTGGGTCTAGGAGACAGGTTCTAGTTTGGATGGGGTGTAGGAAACAGGTTCTAGTTGGGACAGGGTCTAGTACGCAGGTTCTAGTTGGGATGGGGTCTAAGACGGGTTCTGGTTAGGATGGGGTCTAAGAGACAGGCTCTAGTTTGGATGGGGTATAGGAGACAGGTTCTGGTTGGGACCCCATTCTATTTGGGATGGGGTCTAAGAGACAGGTTCTAGTTGGGATGGTGTCAAAGAGACAGGTTCTTGTTGGGATGGAGTCTAGGAGACAGGTTTATAGTTGGGATGGGGTTTAGGACACAGGTTCTAGTGGGGATGGGGTCTAGGAGACAGGATTTAGTTGGACTGGGGTTTAGGAGACAGGTTCTAGTTGGGATGGGTCTAGGACACTGGTACTAGTTGGGATGGGGACTAGGAGACAGGTTTTAGTTGGGATGGGGTCTAGGAGACAGGTTTATAGTTGGGATGGGGTTTAGGACACAGTTTCTAGAGGGGATGGGGTCTAGGAGACGGGATCTAGTTCGACTGGGGTTTAGGAGACAGCTTCTAGTTGGTACGGGTCTAGGAAACAAGTTCTGGTTGGGATGGGGTCAAGAGACAGGTTCTAGTAGGACTGTTGTTTAGGAGACAGGTTCTAGTGTGGATGGGTCTAGGACACAGGTACTTGTTGGGATGGGGTCTAGGAGACAGGTTCTGGTTGGGATAGGGTCTAGGAAACGGGTTCTAGTTGGGATGGGGTCTAGGAGACAGGTTCTGGTTGGGATAGGGTCTACGAGATGGGTTCTAGTTGGGATGGGGTCTAAAAGACAGGTTCTGGTTGGGATGGGGTCTAGGTGACAAGTTCTGCTTGGCATGGGGTCTAGGAGACAGGTTCTAGTTGGACTAGGGTCTAGGAGACCGGTTTATAATTGGGAGGGGGTCTAGGACACAGGTTCCAGTGGGGATGGGGTCTAGGAGACATGTTATGGTTGGGATTCGGTCTTGGAGACAGGTTAAAGTTTGGATGGGGTCTAGGAAACAGGTTCTAGTTGGGACAGGGTCTAAGAGACAGGTTCTGGTTAGGTTCTCTGCAATTAAACCAGTTAATACACTCAAATTTGCAAGCACTCACCCGTTGGCGCTCCCTTCTGGACAGAAAACAAAATATATCTCAGGAACAAAAACAGATTTTGAAATCACTAGGTAGAAACAAAAACATCATAATTAAACCCGCAGACAAAGGGCGCCAAATAGTTTTACAGGACAGAAACAACTACATACTTGAAGTAAACAGACAGTTAAACAACAACACTTATTACAAACCACTCACACAATCCATGCAGCTAGAAACACAAACACTAATCACTAGCACTTTGGCACTTTGAGATTTGATCCAAATGTAAAGTGCATTATAAATTAAATGTATTATTATTATTATTTAATCAGACACATAGTACAGACATAATACAAAAACAAATATATAAATGCAAAACAGAAAACTTACCTGGACGGACCGGATTAACCCAGACCTCGCCTCTTCTACCTACTCCCGAGAGGGGCTTGCGAAGCTCTGCGGGGGTGTCGTATGATCTCCGCTTACAGGCGAAACAAAAACCTCAGAGACAGTTTAGTGCATTCTGCGTTCAATGGTGATGAGTCCAGAAAGAAAGCGCTTCGTTCGGCTGAGATTGATTTTATCCACCTACCTTACGTTTTTAACAGGTACGGGGGGGTGGGCTCCAGTCTGTGGCAGACGCTCCGTCTAAGCACCATCAACGCCGTTTACGCCATCAGATGTCGAGCCTGCCCCAGACTGTACATCGGGGAAACCAGGAATTCCATCATAATAAGAATTAAACAACACAAATACATGATGGAAAGGGGACAGGGAACCAACATTTTATACTCCCATTTTAAACTCCATGGCCCACACAACCTTCAGAGCTTGGGCCTGGAGTCCAACATGAACTGGACCACGGCTCAGCGACGGACTGCGGAGAGGAGGTGGATGAGATTGCTGAAAACAATAGATCCATATGGCCTCACGAAAAATATTACGAAAAAAAACTTTTTTTATAAAAACAAAACCAAAAATAAACACTTTGAAAATGAATAAGTTGCACAGAGGCCATATTTTTAACAGCTGAGGCTCCCACGATCTCGCTTTTAGCAGGGTGTTTTTAGGAACCAACATGCCTCCCTCAGGGGACTTGCCCTTTCCTCTCCCTCTCCCTAACCAATCTACATTTCACTTCAAAAAAAGAGAGAGAAATGCCATACACACTGTCCTCTTTTCCCTGTCCTATAACAGAAATTAAATATTTTTATGCATTTTTTTATCAAAAATTTAACAGTGTATTTACCTTTTATGGAATGTTTCTTTTACCTTCTGACTTTTATTGCATGTTTTGAAAGCACTTACCTAAAGAGCACTTAAATAGGACAGGGCAAATTGCATGAAACTGGTCATTTTGCCTCTCCAACACGGGGGAGAGGGGGGGAGGGGGTGTCCCCCTGGAGAGCATCGCCTCAAGTAAGGGAGGCCCTTGGGTCTTATATCACACACTGGAACACTGGGGGTGAGCGGTGGGGAAAGCCCCCTGCACGTGACCCACTCCCCCTTAATTTAGTTTTAATATCTATTCTATTTAATGATTTTAATATTTTATCAATTTTAAGTGTGTGTTGTCTTAATTTATACTTCTTTTATACTTGATTCTAATTTAATTTTAAGTGTGTGGTGTTGTCTTAATTTACTTGTTTTTTACTCATATTTTTATATGTAGATATGTTTATGTGTGTGGGTCTGTCTCTGTATATATATGTAATGGGGCCCATGTGTAGGGGGGCATAGGTATTTAAAGTATAGAGAGGGATCTCCTCGCCGCTTACCCACCATGCCCATTTTTTAGAATATATTTTAATGAGAAGGATTGTGGGAGCCCTAACATCTCTTTCTCTCCTTTTTCCCTCCAGAGCTGTGGTTCCAGAAGACAAAAATGTTTTTAAGTTAAGGGGTTCTTAATAAAGCTTTTAAAGTGGACTCACCCAGCCGGTCCTCATGTGCGCGTGTCCAGTCAGTGTCAGAGATGGTTGTTTGCCCTTTTCACCTGACTGACTGAGCTACTGAGGGCCGCACCTCTCTTAAACACCTGACGCGTATCTTCTGAGCTGAACTGGGTCTGGAATGGAGGGCTGCTGGTCCCTCACACTTTGGTGGAGGCTTGAATCATCTCCCATCATCTGTCACTCAATGTGTGTCCCCAGATAAGGTCTCCTCAGGAATCCCTTTGTCTTCACCTTATAGGTGAATCTCATATACTGCTTCTTTCTGAGAGCAAATGGGCCATTTGGCAACGCCCATGACTCCGCCCACAGGAACATGCTAACTAGGCCATGTAACCCAGACAGACCTAGAGAAAGAGGAAACACCATGGTCTGATCAACTGGGGCTCTGGCTCAAACCGTAGGGCCTTTTGCTGAACCAATGACACTATAGCGATTCTGGGACAGCCCTGAAAACCTTGATATCATGTTTGTCTTGATCAGGTTTAGAAAAATTTACTTAAGAATGAGTTAAAAACACAAAATAAAGTCAGGTTTTTGAATTGGTAAATGGAGCTGTTTGGTGTACCACCTGGCGATCGAGGTCCTCCCACATCAAATGGTCAGGTTGTTTGGTTCCATTCTGGTATCAAATAATAAAGCAGGACACATTTCCCTTGATTTCATGTAAAAGTTATGGCTGTGGAGTCAGAATTTAGGAATTTATGGTGAGGTGCTTGGGAAATTTCCAGATGAAGGACATCATCCGCTCTGGAGGGTCAGGATGTCTGAAAATCTCACTGTGTTTGACGTCTGATCGATGGCAAACTCTGAAAGATACAGAACGTGCTGAACGACCGGGTTAACGATGAAGGCTGGGTGAACATTTTAACGGTTGAATGGTGTTTCTGCATGAAAGTATGAACAATCTGTGAAGCGATGGAAATGTGTGAAAATGTTGAAAAACGGTGACCAAAGGTGAAAGTATGAAAGATACGTCTCCTTAAGGAGCTGATACGTCTCCTGAAGGAGGTGATACGTCTCCTGAAGGAGCTGATACGTGTCCTGAAGGAGGTGATACGTCTCCTGAAGGAGCTGATACGTTTGGATGTTTGAATGAAGTTTCTACGTGGGAGTATTTGGAAAACAGAACGGAAATGTTCGGTACTAGAACTCACACTTTTGAATTCATGGTTCACATCCAATGATAGTAACGGTTGTTTGTTTGTCTTCTGCTTTCAGATGGTACGTCACGGTTTCCCTTACCAGCCCACCGCTTTGGCCTTTGACCCCGTCCAGAAGATCCTGGCCATCGGCTCCAGATCAGGAGGCGTAAGGATGTATCCTTCACCCATCTGGTTACTCCCTCCATCCCTCCATTGTTGGGGACAGATGTTTCAATCAGTCTTTTTGAATGTTCTTCGGTGTTCTCTGAGATGATGATCCGTTGGTTCTGCTCGTCTGTTGTTCTTTATTCTTCTGAATAAGGTCTTCTGTGAACTCTTTGAGGGCTCCATGCTGGTTCACCGGCAGTAGCACCACGTTCTTCTTCCGTACTTTAACCACGCCATGAACAGCGTTTTAATGACAAAACAATGCTGTCCATACTAAACACATAACTGTGTCTTGAATATTCAAAAAACATCGTCCATCCCTGCGTATAAATCCGACTTTGGCATCAGTCACGTTAATCATTGAACATAAATATCAGTAAACATGAAGATGTCTATCACTCTGTTCAAAGTAATCCAGTACCGCTTCTAGAATCAGGAGAACCTCGGTCGGTAGAGTAGTTGTCCACTTATCTGAAGGTCGGTGGTTCCATCCCCATCCACTGTAGTCCACATGTCAAGTGTCCTTGAGATACTGAACCCCAAGATTCTCCCAATGGTTGTTCCGCTGGTGAATGAATGATGGTGTGAATGTTTACTGATCCTGATGAACATGTTACGCCTTCATGGCAGCTTCTACCATCACTGTGTGAATGTTTGTGTGAATGTTTGTGTGAATGTTTGTGTGAATGTGTGTCAATGTTTGTGTCAATGTGTGTATGGATGTGTGTGTGAATGTTTGTTTTAACTTTTGTGTGAACGTTTGTGTTAATGTGTGTGAGAACGTTTGTGTGAATGTTTGTGTCAATGTTTGTGTCAATGTTTGTTTGTGTGAATATGTGTGTGAATGTTTGTGTGAATGTGTGTGTGAATGTTTGTGTGAACGTTTGTGTGAACGTTTGAACGTTTGTGTGAAAGTGTGTGTGAACGTTTGTGTGAATGTTTGTGTCAATGTGTGTGTCAATGTTTGTGTCAATGTTTGTTTGAATGTGTGTGTGAATGTGTGTGTGAATGTTTGTGTGAACGTTTGAACGTTTGTGTGAAAGTGTGTGTGAATGTGTGTGTGAATGTTTGTGTCAATGTGTGTGTCAATGTTTGTGTCAATGTTTGTTTGAATGTGTGTGTGAATGTGTGTGTGAATGTTTGTGTCAATGTGTGTGCAAATGTTTGTGTCAATGTTTTTGTGGATGTGTGTGTGAAAGTTTGTGTGAACGTTGGTTTGAACGTTTGTATGAATGTGTGTGTGAATGTTTGTGTGAATGTTTGTTTGAATGTGTGTGTCAATGTTTGTTTGTGTCAATGTTTGTTTTAACGTTTGTGTGAATGTGTGTGTGAATGTTTGTGTGAATGTTTGTTTGAATGTGTG
Organism: Lophius piscatorius; assembly: GCA_009660295.1. Classification (NCBI taxonomy): domain Eukaryota; kingdom Metazoa; phylum Chordata; class Actinopteri; order Lophiiformes; family Lophiidae; genus Lophius; species Lophius piscatorius. The sequence goes on from VRLP01009379.1 coordinate 9,987, forward strand.
TGTCAATGTTTGTTTTAACGTTTGTGTGAATGTGTGTGTGAACGTTTGTGTCAATGTTTGTGTGAATGTTTGTGTGAATGTGTATGTGAATGTTTGTGTGAACGTTTGTGTGAACGTTTGTGTGAACGTTTGTGTGAACGTTTGTGTGAACGTTTGAACGTTTGTGTGAATGTGTGTGTGAATGTGCGTGTGAACGTTTGTGCGAACGTTTGAACGTTTGTGTGAATGTGTGTGTGAATGTGTGTGTGAATGTGTGTGTGAATGTGTGTGAATGTTTGTGTGAATGTTTGTTTGAATGTGTGTGTGAATGTTTGTGTCAATGTGTGTGTGAATGTTTGTGTGAATGTTTTGATGACTGTGTGTGTGTATGTTTGTGTGAATGTGTGTATGAAAGTTTTTGTGAATGTTTCTGTGGTCGTTTGTTTGAATGTGTGTGTGAATGTTTGCGTCCAGCAGGGTTGGGGTGGGTTACCCCAGCCCCCCCCCCAACCATGTCACCGTGTTGCTGGTTGTGATCCATCCATCTGGCGGACCTCCTCCTGGGTCACCAACTCACGAGGATTGGGGAGGACATGTGACTGCCATTAGGTAGGGGATTACACGCTCATCAATTCCCAGGTTTCCCAGCATGCACTGGGGCGGCCCGGGGCCGAAGCAGTAAACAAGTATTGATAGTGAAGCAGCTGCTGGTCCTACTGAGGAAACACAGGAACAGGAGGAGAGATGATCTTTCAACATTTATAGGGTAGGCAGAGACGCAGACGATAGGAGGCTGCAATGGGGGGTGTCAGAGCGAACCGCTGATGAAAAGAGACAGGAATATGACTTGATCTCATAACCTTTACCTCCATCCATCCCTTTATTTCTGTGTATCTTGCTGGGGAAACAAACTGATCCAAATGGAGGAAAGGGACAGTTTGTCGTGCTGCTCACACCTCTGCTCCTACGAGCCTCTAATCTCTCTCTCTCGCTTTCTCTTGCTCCCCCCCCTCTCTCTCTCTCTCTCTCACTCTCTGAGTCTCTCTGAGCCTCCCCCTCACTCTCTCTTCCTTTCTCTTTCTCTCTCCCTCTATCTCTACCCCCCTATCTCTCTCACACTCTCTGAGTCTCTCTCTGTCTCTCTCTCTCTGAGTCTCTCTGAGCCTCCCTATCTCTCTCCCTTTCTCTCTCTCTCTCTTTCTCTCTTGCTCTACCTTTCTCTTTTTCTTCTCATCCTCCCTCCCTCCCTCTCTCTCTATCTCCTTCTACCACTCTCTCGCTGTCTCTACTGCTTTCTCTCATTCTGTCTCTACCTCTCTCTCTGGCTCTCTCTCTCCCTGTCTCTCTCCCTCGCTCTCTATTCCTCTCTCTCTCTCTCTGTTGCTCTCTCTCTCTCTCTCTCTCTCTGTTGCTCTCTCACTATCTGTTGCTCTCTCTCTCTCTCTTGGTTTCTCTCTCACCCTCTCTCCCTCCTTCTTCCCCTGTACCCCTCCCCTCACAAAAACACCTCTGTTTTGCTGTTGCTCACTCACTCTCCAACTCTCTCTTTTCCCCATTCTCTCTCCCTCCAATTCTCCCCTTTCTCTCCCTCTCTCTCTCCCTCTCCCTCCATCTGTCTCTCTCTATCTCTCTCGTTCTACCCTTGTCGCTTTCTCTCTCTCTCTCTCCCTTACACTATCTTTCACCCCCTCTTTCCCTCCTTCTTCCCCTGTTCCCCTCCCTCCCTCCCTCTCTCTTCACCCTCCTCCGTCCTTCACAGTCCTGGAGAAGTTTTTTTTTTTAGCCTTTCTCTCTCTGCTGTTTTTGTTCTTCTTCGTCATGATGTTGTTACAACATAACAACTCTGACCCGGTCCCTCCAGGCCGGTCCATCATGTAGAACCAGGAGTCCGCAGCTTCGTCCTGCCTGTGTCTCCTCTGTGTCAGACCTGAGATCATTCTCTGATCTCATGATCACGTCCAGAACATCTCACAACCCCATAATAATGCTCCTCATTAGATTTATGACATCGTGTTTGCATTCCTTTTCTCCAACTAGTCCCACGATAACGTCCCCCACAGCAGGGATCTGTACCCTAAAAGCCCCCAATCCCCTGTATTGTACCAGCAAACCCCCAGACTGATCTCCTCGTATTAAATGTGAATCCTTAACATCTCAAACGGTCCATAGTGACTCAACTTAACTATTTCTATGAAGTCAGCAGTCTTAAGGCAGCTAAATATGACCAACAGATAGATTGGTTATTCATGAAATTACCCATAAACTATCCTAAGGAACATTTTCAAATTTTATAGCCCCATAGACCTTTGCATGAGGAAAAAATGAAGCTGGGAAAGGTTGGTTGCATATTTTGGTATTTGGGATGATGTCATCAGGTCTGGTGCAGAGAGTCAGACAGGTGCTGCTGTAAGACAGCCGTGTAGTGATGATGTCATCGGGGCTGGCGCAGTGAGAGTAGGTCTCAGTCCTTCTTCCTTTGCCGGGGTCATATTAATATAAATAATAAAACAAATTAATTAATTTTGGTTCATTGAGAGCAAAGACAACTGGGATAGAGAATGACAGCACTGCTGGTGTGTGTATGAGTGAGTGTGTGTTGGATCATGTGTGTCCTTGCTGAGTATGTTCTTTACCTCTGTCAACATTCTGAGGAGCTCTGAGCACAGATGTAGACGTGTGTTGGTGTTTGGGTCTGGTGAGGGTGGATTTATTTTCAGTGTGTTTGGGTCTGGTGAGGGGGGAAATCTTTTCAGTGTGTTTGGGTCTGGTGAGGGTGGAGTTATTTTCAGTGTGTTTGGATCTGGAGAGGGTGGATGCAGTTCCAGTGTGTTTTGTTCTGGTAAAGGGTGGATTTATTTTCATTGTCTTTGGGTGTGGTGAGGGTGGAGTTATTTTCAGTGTGTTTGGGTCTGGTGAGGGTGGATGTAGTTACAGTGTGTTTGGTTCTGGTGAGGGTGGATGTAGTTCCAGTGTGTTT
>VRLP01009380.1:0-12941 GCA_009660295.1 Lophius piscatorius
TCCATATCTCATTAGTGGAATGTTGTCAAAAGGCAAACTTCACATATGTTGTATCGTTGAGAAGTAGATAACAAGCTGCAATCCCTTGTTCATCAAGGGAGCCACCTCTCAGCCTATCTCTGAGTACAGCTGTCAGCTGAGTGAGCAGGGACCGTCTACAAAAAGCAAGACGTAGGTGTAAAAACATGTACCCTTAATGATATGCAGCCTCACCACAATCATTCCTCATACCAGTGGACTACTGTTGGTTGTCCTAGAGCAATGCCTTAGTGAAAACATGCTTTTCTATTATTTTGATGAATTCATCGTGGTGAACAAATGTCTATAACGTCACTACTATAAATTTTGGCATCAGAAAATTAAGGAAAACCCCTTTAGATTGCCTGGAGGTTACACTACAGCCAATTGTTGGGACAAATATGCTTTTGTGTCAATATGGGGAATTTTAGTGGTAAATAAAAACCATGCTAGCATCCCTTTAATTCTCTGTAGTTTTGAAAAACAATTCAGAGCAGCCACTAAGAGTTGTCTCGTTGTTATAATAAAGTAACTAAAATGTTACAATTTCACTTCACTATATTGAAATGGGGTCGCAGGGACTGGAGCCTGTCAGGATGAGCGGTTATGGAAAATGAATGAAATAATGAATGTAATAAAATTAAGTTACTGAAGATTTTCACTGTTAGAATTTCAATAAAATGTTATTAAAGCGTAGTTCCCTATTTCTTCAGTAAACTGTTATGAGCAATGATTTTGGTGAGGCTGCATATCAGTTACGTTACATGCATTTTGTAGACGGTCCCTCAGCTGACAGCTGAACATAGAGACGGGCTGTGAGGAGGCTCCTATTGATGTACATGAGATTGCGGCTCCTTGTCTATTTCCCAACGATGTAACATATGTGAAGTTTGTGTTTTGGCAACGAGTTATTGAGTCTATGAAAGCTTTTTCCTGAAGTAGTCGACTGAAAGAGAACTTATGGTCTCCAGGGGATCTATACATTCTGTCATACTTCTACACAGCTTCACGTGTTTGAATAATTGATGATCATCATCATCATCACGGTGTTTTATGACATCAGAATTTTTCCACACCTGAACCAAAGCGTGAAGCAAAATTTTTCCTCAGACTTTTCCTCATTTAAGTATAGTTTCAAATCATAGTTATGTATTCAGTTTATCACTTTATAACGTGAATATGATCATTTGAAAACATGAAAATGATCATGTAAATATAATAATAGAAGTCAAGACCTGCTCCAACCTTAAAGCCAGTATTTTTGTCAACAATAGGCAAGACAATGATCCATATCTCATTAGTGGAATGTTGTCAAAAGGCAAACTTCACATATGTTGTATCGTTGAGAAGTAGATAACAAGCTGCAATCCCTTGTTCATCAAGGGAGCCACCTCTCAGCCTATCTCTGAGTACAGCTGTCAGCTGAGTGAGCAGGGACCGTCTACAAAAAGCAAGACGTAGGTGTAAAAACATGTACCCTTAATGATATGCAGCCTCACCACAATCATTCCTCATACCAGTGGACTACTGTTGGTTGTCCTAGAGCAATGCCTTAGTGAAAACATGCTTTTCTATTATTTTGATGAATTCATCGTGGTGAACAAATGTCTATAACGTCACTACTATAAATTTTGGCATCAGAAAATTAAGGAAAACCCCTTTAGATTGCCTGGAGGTTACACTACAGCCAATTGTTGGGACAAATATGCTTTTGTGTCAATATGGGGAATTTTAGTGGTAAATAAAAACCATGCTAGCATCCCTTTAATTCTCTGTAGTTTTGAAAAACAATTCAGAGCAGCCACTAAGAGTTGTCTCGTTGTTATAATAAAGTAACTAAAATGTTACAATTTCACTTCACTATATTGAAATGGGGTCGCAGGGACTGGAGCCTGTCAGGATGAGCGGTTATGGAAAATGAATGAAATAATGAATGTAATAAAATTAAGTTACTGAAGATTTTCACTGTTAGAATTTCAATAAAATGTTATTAAAGCGTAGTTCCCTATTTCTTCAGTAAACTGTTATGAGCAATGATTTTGGTGAGGCTGCATATCAGTTACGTTACATGCATTTTGTAGACGGTCCCTCAGCTGACAGCTGAACATAGAGACGGGCTGTGAGGAGGCTCCTATTGATGTACATGAGATTGCGGCTCCTTGTCTATTTCCCAACGATGTAACATATGTGAAGTTTGTGTTTTGGCAACGAGTTATTGAGTCTATGAAAGCTTTTTCCTGAAGTAGTCGACTGAAAGAGAACTTATGGTCTCCAGGGGATCTATACATTCTGTCATACTTCTACACAGCTTCACGTGTTTGAATAATTGATGATCATCATCATCATCACGGTGTTTTATGACATCAGAATTTTTCCACACCTGAACCAAAGCGTGAAGCAAAATTTTTCCTCAGACTTTTCCTCATTTAAGTATAGTTTCAAATCATAGTTATGTATTCAGTTTATCACTTTATAACGTGAATATGATCATTTGAAAACATGAAAATGATCATGTAAATATAATAATAGAAGTCAAGACCTGCTCCAACCTTAAAGCCAGTATTTTTGTCAACAATAGGCAAGACAATGTGCCTATAGGGGGAACAGTGTCCTGTAAATTGATTATGGGTAGTTAGCTTTGTCAAATTAGTCATTAAAAACCATTAGCAGCAAGATATATATTTTCCCTCTAATCACTATAAAAAAAACAACAACTGGAAAGTCATCTGCTCCTGGACATTTCCCTGACTGACGTGAAAAAATAGCTTTTTCTATTTATGGTTGGGATATGGGGGTTCCAACAAGTTAACTTGACGTATTGAGATCTGTGGGAAGGTTCAGGAATTAAAGAAGAATCCCATCCTAACTTCTCTAGATCAGCCTGTGACTTTATTTGTCTTTGGTTGTTCTCATCCAGGATGGCGGAAATAAAGTTGTTTTTTTTTTAGTTTTCAGTTATCAAATCAATGCTTTGCTTTTCTGTTGGTTCTAAGTTCATCTGATGTCATTTGATTTTGTTGCGTAATAAATCTCTTCTAGCTGTTTTGTTTATTTCATTTCCAATCTCAATTTCTCTCTCTGCTGTGTTCCCCGTTCTATTTTTTTAGGACTTGTATTTGAAACAGTGATATCGCTCATATAAACCATTGTCATTCATTCATTCATACATTCATTCATTATCCTTTCATTCAAAAAATAAATCTGTTCTTCCAAGGGGCTGAATAGACGGCTAACCCTGCATGATCTGAAATCTAATGCTTCCTATATTTACATGTTCAACCGGATTATTGAGACGTCTAAAACCTAAAATATAGCCAGTGGGATGCTTTGTGATGAGGCTGAGAGTGAAATGTATGCTGCTTGGAAAAGCGGTTATGATGTCTCCATATGTCTAAGAGATCAAACTCCTTATAAATATTTAGAAGAGCCTCAGCATTTTCAGATTGAGCCGTTTGTGATGGGAGTCAAAACTGAATTTGAATTTTATCTTTTTGAAGAGAATTCAAAATGGACTTCCTCTTTCCTATACCGTGGGATCCCTGGATGTTCCAAGCACTTATTTTAACCAACATCGGTCATGAATTGTATTATTGAGACATAGTTTAACCAACAAATATAAAATGGACTAGTTTGTGACAGCGCAAGCATGTCCAATCAAAAAGAGAATCAAAAGCTCTTTTGAAGACTCCTTCCACTTCCTCCCAACACCCGAGGAATAACCTTGATAGAAGGACACGTTTCCAGTCCGTGTGTTTATGGTGTCTTTCTCTCTTGACAAGAGAAGATCCTCTGTTTGTCGGTGCGACTGTGCAGCCTCACCAGGACGGCTCGTGGTCCTTCCTTCCCTGTGAGTGATCAGTGGCCCGCTGCAGTGGACTCTCGGTCCCTTTGGGGAGGCAACACCTCTGGTACACATCTTTCAAAGAACTCAACACGTGGTTTTACCTTCTATACCTTATTCCAGTAAGAAAATTCTATTATAATACTGGATAACTTACTGTCCAAGCTCTTTGCGATATTAGCAGACAAACGCTCCACAATCTCTCCCTGCATCTGACTGCTTGTCATCAGCGGGATGAGTTTGCACATTGTCTCTTCGTCTAGGTTTTGGCTCTCCGGGATGCCAAATAAAGAGTTCCATTGATATTATATGCTTAATGGGCAGTGTTACTGAATAACATTTTCTGATTTACCGATGTTACTGATTCAAAAACCGCTCAAACAAACACAGCAGAGATGTGAGATTTGAACAAAGGTAGGAGACCTTATCCGGAGGCAGAGATCACTCAGAAGTTTAGGGGATGCCACTGAGATGGCAAAAGGCAAAAGTTCAATTTTGAGTGGACGCCACATCAAAGCGTCCACTCAGTGACCCTTCTGAGGGTCGTTGTATTCAAATTGCGCGTGGCTGATGTCTGTGCTGGTCAGAGGGTAGAGTTGGTGGTGCATAGTGGTTGTAATGAAGTGTTTATTCAAACTCTAAAATGTACAGAAATATTATATTTTAACTGGACTTAACTGGATTTAACTCATCAGTTTTCATGTACGGACCAAGTGACCAATGTTGATTTCATGTACTTTATGTATAATGATCTATAGATGACAACAGTAGTCAACATTCTGTCGTATTGACATCATACAGTCACATGACTTTACTGTCAGCACTGCTGTCATTGAGTGCGTTAGCCCTGCTATAAGTCTGCCATCAAAATTAAATAAATAAAAATACTACTGGAGACAGTGTAATGAGGCGCTAGTGAAAGTTCAATTATAACACTCTTCCATTCACACCTTTCACACACACTCAGTCCCAATTTCCAACTTCACAGTCTGGAGTGACATCTCTCCAATGTCAGGCTGACATGTCCTCATCCTTAGCCTGTCAGGTTTTTTTGCTGTCTTGATATGATTAGAATCATAATTATTTTAATAACACTATGATTATAATGTGATTCCTTCCATTAGGCTCCCCATCTACGTCATCGTCATCATTCATCAGTTTCAGCAGATTCATCAGCCAACAGTACCAAGATCTTTACTCAAAGGGGGGAAATGCCTCTCTGCTGCTCAGAGCAGATACCAGTCAATCACAAACTCCCCATAGAGGCTGATCGAAGACTTTCTGCCAGACTAATCATTACAGATCATCTGTTCTAATAAACCTTCATCCTTACTCCATACTCTGTCCCTCCTATTTGAAAGAGATTGTTTTAATACATATTTTAAGTATGTATTCATGTATGACAGTACAGTTTTGAATATTTTCACTGGACCTAGTCCGGCTGTTGCCACTATGGCGGAATTTAGGTTTTCCACCGGCCAGATGCCTGGTGTATAGTATACAAAATATTCTTAATCATTTCCATCTCAACTGAATAAACCAAAGATCTTCCAGCAAAAAAAAAATTCAAATCTTACCTTTATATATAAATGCAATTCTACCCCCAGAATAAGAGCAATTTTGAGCTGAATGTGTTCAAATATGAGGGAGGAAGGATACATAGCGGAAATAAGCTGCCTTATAGGAATGTGCACAATTACTTCTGACACACAGAGCCTTTTTTTTTGTATTGAACACACCATACTGAAGCCACTTAAACTGAGTGCTCCCACAAGTGAGTCCTTCACTGGAGCCAAATCCTTTTAACAGGTAAACTTTTCTGAATGGGCCCATTCTGGTGTCATTCCCAATACACCTTCCTGTTTTTAGACACAACAATTTTTTTTAATATAGCTGAGAAAAAAAGAGGCTCTCATTCTCTACATTCCGGACAAACAGATAAGACTACGAGTCGGTGTCAAGGGACCTAGTGGTAGAGAGACAAAGCCACTTCAAATGCACATTATTATAGCAGCATTATTATATCCCCAACACTGCAATGTTTTGTCTTCAATCCAGCACACTTTGAGAAGTGAAAATATACCCAGGAAGACCAAAGCGGGTAGTCAGCATTGAAATCAGGGATGTTTTCGTGCAAATACAACACTGAAGTATTTGTTCAGTCAATCTTAGTGCGAAATATCAAAACAACATTGACTTCTCCTGAATCATCATAACAAAGTATGTAGACGGGGTATCTGCCTGTGAAAAACCTCCCACTGTTAAGAAATAATACAATAGATACACCTCCGTAAAGTACTGATTTGAAGAAACATCAAGGCAGTGTGCAGCACTTTGTGTGCATACCTGTTTGTGTGCGTGTGCGTGTGTGTGTGTGTGTGTGTGTGCAGTTACAGTAAACACCTGATCAAACAGTGCACATGAAAGAGTCAATACCTCTCTCGGCCTTGGAGTAACATGCAATTGCACAGCTTGTTTTTCCCCATGTTGTGCATACTGCTCTTTTGCGATGCTTACAATTTGTCACGATTGCAGTGTGTTCACATCTGAGTGTACTTACATGGCCATTTCAAACTGTTCCAGCCACTTCTTCTTAAGCTCTCTGGTCTTAAAGAAGAGTTCAAAGCCCGTGTGCCCTTGCTGGTGAGTCACGTAAAACCCATAGCACCACTGTGGAGATCAAGAAGAAGATAACAATCAGACATGTCATTGTTTTGAGGTGTGAGAATTGTGTGTGTTTTCTTGTGAAAGCCAAAGCTCTTTTGCATATTTCTATATAAGGAGGATTCACACAGAAGTTATTATTATTTCACTGGTGGGCGGCAGAGTCTTTTTAGACTCCATGTGCCCTTTGTTTTCTTTCATGTCATGAATCTGTTATGGCAGGTTGATATGATGTAAGTGTAGGCTTAAGCGTAAACACTGTTTGATGTTGTAGGACTGGAGATGGAATAAATACAGCTAGACACTTTATTCTTGGCGGTGTGGCTATTACAAAATAGATTAAGTGCCATGAGATAAGTATTAGAGCGGCTCTCAGATTCTATTTTATTGTTTATCTCATACTGATCTGTGTCTGATCTTCCAATAATTTCACATCAAACAAAGGCAAGCTGAATGTCATCCAATACCAAAATCACTAGTGTGTCACAAAATTCAGAAAGAATTCCTGAAGTTAATGGCTAGTTGTTCCACCTTTAGCAGAAATGCTGCAACTAAATGCCTCTGATGACTGGAGATAAGTCTCTGACATCACTGCGGCAATTTGTCCCACATTGACGTTTTTGTTGGCATGAACTGCTCTTTTCCAGGTCCAACAACAGCATCTTAATGAGGTTCAGGTACAGCCACTCCAACATTTTAATTTTAATCCTTGTGGAATTACTCTTCTGCCTTGGATCATTGTCTTGTTGTATGGCCCAGTTGCTCCAACACACAGACTGATGACCTGATGGTAAAGTGGAATAAATATTTCCCTCAGTGATGTAAAGTTAATCCTGGCCCGGAAGCAGCAAATTATGGCATGCCTTTGAAAATGGCTTTGTAACCCTTACTAATCTCATGCAACCCAAACTCCATCTCCATCATCTCCTCTAGAATTCTTTTGATTTTGGCATAGTGTGCTATTGGTGAAACGTGAAAGTCACCTTCTGAAAATAGTCTCTTTGGGTGATTGTTTGATTTAACAGGGCTGGTCTTCATCAGCGTGGTTTAGTAGATTTTTGATTTAGTTTTTACTGGGACCAAAAAAATTCATACTTGGTTCAATAAATACAATTATCAATATTTCTTCGCATTTTGTGGTCATGCAGAATGCATTTTCTTGTGAAAAAACTTAGTGTTTGTATTTTTTTTTAACTCTCTGGGCCCCTGCTTTGTTAAGAGATCCTGAAAAATTGCCTCGTCTACCCCCTAATTATCCTTACCCGTGATTGTCTCTCGTGTATTTTGTCATCAGACCTACACATAGCGCATAAATCAAAATGTCTAGTCTGATTTATGTCGATCTCAGGACAACTTCAAATAAATATCATGGAGCCTGATCCTTGTTTAAACCATAAATACCCAGACCTATTGCTCCTCACTGTAAAATTCTGGGCAATAAAGATCGACCAAATAGATCACGCCAAACACATTTTAAAATTATTCCAGAAATACGATGTATTTTTATGCGTTAATTGTTTTGTTTTTTTTTCCTTTCATTAGGAAATAAACCCATTTTGTGCATTGAATGTAGGTTAATGCGTTAGAAATCAAGCGTAAAGCCGTATAATTAACCTCCCATAGTAATTATTATATGGTTTGTTATGTTTTATGTGTGGCTTTAAGTCTGCCAAAGCTGATCATTACTTCATTTAAAATATGCTAATCAGGGACCTCTCCGCTGAAGTACACCCAATAATGATGTCATCACTCCTCATTGTCTTTAGCTCATATAAATGTATTATTATTATTATTATTATTCTATGTCCTGATGCCACCAGACTCCCAGGCTGATCACATTGTGTTCACCAAATTTCAAAACACCACCAAAACCTCTAAGCCTGCCAGAGACATCCAATTTGACTTTGTGGAGTCATTTTATTTAAAATTCCGGACGTAAGTCATTTTAATTGCTTACTTATTTCCTGCACTTCCCAATACACTGCAGCACTTACAGGGTACTCTTGCATGATTAGGAACGATTTTCAATCAGATCCATCTCATTGTGTTATAAATGACAATGTGATGGGGTTTACCCATCGGTGATTGGACACCCGGGCAAAGTCTTGAGTGTTTTAGAGCTCTGCTGAGTGTTGAATCATTGATGGCTGTGTGCGTGTTCAGGGCCCCTCATTCACACCGGAGTTTCATTTAGCAGAAAGTGATGCATAGCTTTAATCCTCGGAGGCTGCATCTCTGTCCGGAGCCGTGCGTGCTTCTGTGTGTGTGTGTGTGTTATGGGATGGATATACATCCCCACTATCTCTTTGACTGTGAATATTTGTCTTGTGTTTCTTCTTGATTCTGCTGCACACATTTCATCAGCATATTTTCCATAATGACCATAGCCAAAACTGCATTTAGGTGTTAAATACCTCTATGCTTAACATATAACTAATACTTTTTAGCTCTATACATTGTTTGAAAAAAAATCCTGTCCATAAACATAAGTTTGTAATAGGTTAATAAATTTAACCTATAAGAAACCAAGGTGACATAAAAGTGCGTCACAAAATTTAAACAGCTAGCTAGGCTACTGTACGTTTGGTTTCTTCAGAAATGTGTGCAGTAAATCATCAACCCTTGTAAAAGAAGCCTTCACATAAAAGATAATGTAAAAAAATTAATAAAAATCAAACAAACTAAATTAGAATAAGTCTAAATGATATCCCCGAAACATCAGGGCTATAACTCCAAACCCATTTCATGGATCATTTTCAATTTAATACCCGCATAGATGTTAGTGTGACAAAGAACCATATTGATATTTGGGAAAGGTCTCCAGCGTATTTCTGACCCTAGGGGGAGCTTTATCTCCAAAAGTTAAACGCAATAATTCCTCAACCGTTTAATCCAATTTAGTCCAAATTTGGTGCATTTGCTTCAAATTCTAGGAGATTTATCATGTGTATATCATATTTGGCTGTTTTAGTTCACATTTTCTCACTAGGGGGAGCATTTTCATCCAAAACACTGTTTTTTCAGACATAACTTTACATATAATTTGAGGAGTTGAATCTGGAGGATTGCTTGTACAACACAGTGGATTGGGAGCCTTAAAGTATATACCGCACCTTTATCAAGTGTTTGTTTTCATCTATGGGATGCCAACACACTCCCGCAAAACCATAAACACCACAGTACCATACATGGTCAATACTGATCACTGCCATGCACATGGTCCAAAAAAAACACATCATGCAAGGAAAAGTCCAGAGAGGAAGACGAGGATGATAATGGAATCCAGTCAATAGAAACTAGAGAATCGTCCCATTCTTGCAAGCTGTCACTTTTACACTGAGTTGAGCAGACACCATCTGCATACATCAACAAGATATCAGCAAATCCACTCCTCTACAAAATGGTCTGCGAATGCTCCCAATAGAGGAGACGCGGCAACACTGTAGAATTTCTTCGGCGTGATGAAAGAAAGTCGTGGAGGTTCTCTAAAGCAGGATTATTCACCAGAGAAAGAAAAAACATTGACTCAACAGCAGGAAGGGAGAGAATGCCATTCCATGTTCATTAGTTATTTGACATTTATTTTAGCAATAAAATCCGGAGCCAAACAGATGCTGAATGGCAACATTTCCATATAGCATCATAGCTTATTGGTGGGAAACCATAAACTAATCAAAATGCGAGCTGGGCACAGATGGAGAGACAATATTTAGTGCAATGAAAAATACACAAATATGAAATACAAAAGCAGCCTCATTTATATGAATAGAATGAAGCTGTATTGTTCCCATCCAACTGACCTTTTTGGCCTCTCTGTCAGAGGTGGGGTTGTTTGTGATCTTGAAGTTGTTGAGGTCGAGCACATCCTTCATCTCGTAGTTCTCTCCTCTTCTCTTGCACACAATGACAGCCACATCAAATAAGAAGATGTGCCTAGAAAATAAGAAGGCAATATTATACCATTGTTATAATATTCATATGGTGAAATGAGTTATAGGTAACGGTATGGCAGATGTGGAGCTATGGGGACTTTTATGCTCATTATAAGAATTCTCGTAAAGCAAACTTGTGTATGCACTGGGTAAATAGATATAGCGAATGGATAGATGGATTTGTAAACAGCCTCTCACTAAGTCAACAAAACAATGCAGAGGAAATGACAATCTCCATCGGGAAGAATAACAGGTCAATAAAACAACGGCATTTGTTCGCAACCTTAGAAACATAGGAAAGTTTTGGGTTGGTGCAGCAGCCAAATGTGTTTGTATTTCATCCGCACCAAATACACCACATTCTCTTCAATATACTTCGAAAATTGTCAGAGATACATGAAAGCTGTAGAAAATTCTGTGAATCCTAATTATCGCAGCTTCCCTTTGTTGGTAGTTGCAGGTTTCAGGTCCTATTTGTTGCTGTACAGCAGCTGGGAAAAGATGACTCCATTGGGAAGAAAGAAAAAGAATAAACCTGGGGGAGTAGCTAAATATGCAAGATCTGTTTGGATTCATTCATCATAACCCTAGAAAAACGGGGATATTATGGAATTCTCATCGCTGCATCCGCCGCTGCTGTAGATCCTTCGTGTTAATGTGACGATTCAAAAATTATTTCAGGGATCATTTTCAAATTTCATACCTACATAGGCCTTGGTGCGAGGAAGAACTGGAGCAATTTTTTGTAAAGGTCAGTTGTAGATTTCCAACACTAGGGGCTGTTTTATTTATTGAACCAATTTAGTCCAAATTGGGAGTGTATAATTCCTAACAAGGTCTTTATATATATTTTATTGCACTCTTAATAGCTCATGTTTTACTCAATAGGAAGAGCTATTTCAAGCAAAGATTTTGTTTTTCAGGCATTACTTCCAAACCATTGGTCCGATTTAGTCCAATTTGGTGAATATGAATCGTCTGGAGGATATCTATCTTGCCTATGTCATATTTTACTCATTAGTGGGAGCGTTTTTTACACAAAACTTTGTTTTCTGACATAAATTCCTAACGGTTAGTACGAGGTAGCAAACAGCAGAAAGAATTCCTTAAAAAATCATTGCCATTAAATCCCCTGTATTCAATAGGTTTTGGACAATAAGTAATTAATCCGAATAAGAAAAATAAGCCCTTCACATTTTTATGTTGTATGTCTTGAATTCACGTAAACCTGAATCAAACATTTCACGTGTCCCTCTCAAATTTCTTGCTCGGGACAATGAAGCAGACCGACCTGTCTTGTTTCCTCTTGTCAATACTCGAGGCCATGCGTACCTCATCGTCACCTTTTGGTCGACCATAGCTGATTAGAGGCTGATTCTGAAAATACAATAATAGACACATTAATTAACTCTAACCAAGTTTTACCCTGAATCATAAAGAAAATGGAACAAAGGTGTTGAGTTCTGTGAGTAGGGACATTTTTAGCCTTAATTACCTCTAGATGATTACAATGTTTTTGCCACAATAACAGATTAATGAAGAACTGTGATCCACAAGATCTTATATTTCCTTCATTGGAAAATAGGAATATCGAGAAACTAAAATAGTGGCTTTATTTCTGGTAAACAAGTCTTAGTTCTGGTTTACAAAGGAAAATAATCAGACATGGTAATCTCTATGTAATCAAATATATATAGGTTTTTTTTAATCAGATATTACAGTTCATATTGAAATTAATTAAGTAACCAGGGGCACTTATATTTAGGTATGTTTTTGTGGCCCATTACAGTTGCTAAGTGTTTAGATCTTTATCTTTAATGTGAGAATACTAGTCTAGCAAAATTGTCTAACTGCCTGTTGGCCCATTTATTTATTAACTTGTTCAAGACAAGACAATTTAATTGTATTTAAGAATATTAGCAATCCCTCTACTTCGGTTGTTTTTGTTGCTTTGAATATTCCATTGGTATTAAATAATGTTTTAGGGAAATAGTTTTTGAATGTTAGACAATGTTTAATCCTACCTGAGGATATTTTTCAGCTAATTTAAACATTTATAATATTAATCCGTTATTTCAGCAGAGGTATTAACAGAATTCATGAGACTGGAGCTATCTTTTCTCAAAACTGATATTTATTGAAGTATAGTAAATTGTGGAACCCTCAGTTACCGGATTTAAACAGATCATTTTTTCTGAGTGGAAGTTATTTTCAACATTTTAACTTCCACTCAGATCTCTCTGCCCGTCTCTGGCCATTCTCTTCTCCAAGCTGCTTCTGGTTCTGTCAGCTGATTTCTCCCTTCAGCATCTTAACTCAATCTTCTCGTCTGTTTTTTCGTTTTTAATTCTACCGTATTGATTTAATTCTACAAATCTCTCAGAGAAGAATAAAAAAAATAGTGTTAAAATGTTATTTCTAAATAAAAAATCCTCATGGAGATGACATTGCTCTAAGCAAAATATTTAACCAGCTTACAACGATAA
>VRLP01009381.1:0-12940 GCA_009660295.1 Lophius piscatorius
ACTGTTCACTGTATGAACCTGGACTGTTTCACCGTATGAACCTGGACTGTTCACTGTATGAACCTGGACTGTTTCACTGTGTGAACCTGGACTGTTTCACTGTGTGAACCTGGACTGTTTCACAGTATGAACCTGGACGGTTTCACTGTATGAACCTGGACTGTTTCACTGTATGAACCTGGACTGTTTCACTGTATGAACCTGGACTGTTTCATGTATGAACCTGGACTGTTTCATGTATGAACCTGGACTGTTTCATGTATGAACCTGGACGGTTTCACTGTGTGAACCTGGACGGTTTCACTGTATGAACCTGGACTGTTTCACTGTGTGAACCTGGACTGTTTCACTGTATGAACCTGGACGGTTTCACTGTATAAACCTGGACTGTTTCACTGAATGAACCTGGACTGTTCACTATATGAACCTGGACTGTTTCACTGTATGAACCTGGACTGTTTCATGTATGAACCTGGACTGTTTCACTGTATGAACCTGGACTGTTTCACTGTGTGAACCTGGACTGTTTCACTGTATAAACCTGGACTGTTTCATGTATGAACCTGGACTGTTTCACTGTGTGAACCTGGACTGTTTCATGTATGAACCTGGACTGTTTCACTGTATGAACCTGGACTCTTTCACTGTATGAACCTGGACTCTTTCTAGACTCCAGACATTACATTATCGTATGATGTAAATGTAAAGCATTTAAGCCTAAATGAACATTATGGTAAGACGTTTCAAGCCCCCCGTAAAGTGGTTTACTTAAAATCCCTGAATGCTACTAGATAATCTCAGGCAGAGCAGCGGCTTAAACCTGCCGCTGATGTTTTGACTTACTTTGTGGTCCGGAGAGACCGTTTTGGACTAATCAGGAACATGTGCAGTGGATGGATGTGGCCAGCTGATATCATCAGACACAACCAAAACCGAGAAGTGGGCATTCCTGAAAGATCGGAATGGTAAGAGAAATACCCTCTGGCCCCGAGTGTTCGAGGACATAGTCTTCCTGAATTAACTTTTGCCAGATCGTCATTACGTTAATGCTAGCTATAATCGCAGGCGGAGTTTTTCATGCCTACGCGGTTTTATCACGAGACAGCTGCGATTCGCTAATCTTTGACGACTTTCTGTGTTTGGTTGCATCAAATGCAAAGACAAAGACCCCGATGACATCACTTTGACATCATCAGATTTATCATTTCAATACATACATAATCAACAAACCTTCAGCAGAGTCCAACATTTGTAGAACTTCTAACTTGATGAAAGAAAGGGACTTTTCGCATTCGTTGCTGTGATTTCTCCTGCCTCTGATCGCTCGCATCGATGACCACAGCTTGCGGCGGTGTAAAATTGATGGAACCCTCCCCTCACAACTGGTGACAGATCAGCAACTGGTGGCCGATCAATATCTGCAGTTTCAAAATCGGTAAGTCGGGGCAGAGACAAGAGGGGCGAGCGAGGCAACCAGAGAGGAGGTATTGGACTGGATGAGACTGAACAGGAAGTCCAGCGGCGTCCGCCAGAGGGGTCGCGGGACAGACTGGTGGACAAGGTGCCGAGAGGAGCCGGATTCAGCTCCTGCAGGAGTTCAGCTAAGGAAATTTAATGCAGAGGAGAGGAACCTGTATACACTGTTAAAAAATAAATAAACACTACGAGATTAGTTAAAAAATGATTTTAATTGTTTTTAATTGAAATAAAATGATTTATATATTTTATATTATTATTATTCATATTTAAAATGTTCCTATTTTTGATTGTTATTGTTGTAATATTTTAAATTTTCCTATTTTGTTCTTTTATCCTTATATTTTAGACTTTTTTTCTCCATTTTTCATATTATTATTCCTACTTGTTACTTTAAATTTTCCCATTTTTCTTATTTTATTCTAATATTTTAGATTTTTGTTATTATTATTTTTTCTTTTATATTTTCCTATTTTTATTCTTATTACTCTCATATTTTAAATCTTCCTATTTTTATTCTAATTGTTCTCTTATTTTTAATTTTTCTATTTTTTTCTTTTATTCTAATATTTTTGTTTCTTTATTAATATTCTCACTTTAGTATTTTCCTATTTTTATTCTTATTATTCGCATATTTTAAATCTCCGTATTTTTAGTGTAATGGTTCTCATATTTAAAATTTTTCTATTTCCTATTTTATTCTAATATTATTTGATTTTTCTTATTATTATTCTCACTTTTATATTTTCCTAAATTTATTCTAATTATTTCTCATATTTTTAATCGTCCT
Source organism: Lophius piscatorius (assembly GCA_009660295.1). Taxonomy (NCBI): domain Eukaryota; kingdom Metazoa; phylum Chordata; class Actinopteri; order Lophiiformes; family Lophiidae; genus Lophius; species Lophius piscatorius. The sequence continues at coordinate 2,267 of VRLP01009381.1, forward strand.
CATGTATCTTCCACCCCATTATATTCATTTTTAGTTTATTTGTTTGGGGTTATTCAGAAAGTGAGTGGTACAAAGAATAAGCAAAACCGAAAAAAAAAGTCAACCGGTTAGATTTTCTTATTCTTATTCGTATTATTCTTACTCGTATTCTTAACATCTGATTTCACAGGAATGATGATGTATTTTTCAGACAAAGCTTCTGTTTCTCACTCTACAGGATGTCTGGAGGCTTTAACGGACGGATTAACCCTTTATTCCTCCCCGGTGAATCGGGGCTGATCCTCAGCTCGGCTTTGTTTATGCTTTTTGGATGACATGAGATCATCTGGGATCAACTCCTCGTCCTCCTCCTCCGGTTAAATCCACGCATCTTCTCCTCTCTTGACCTTTCCAGTCCACTCTCTAATACTGTCTCTGCTGGGAGAGCGCTCTAATCTTCTCCCCTCCTAACACGACACACATCAGCTAATTGTCTCCGTCGTGAAAAGCGTCCACCTTCAGAATGTCTCCGCCCACGGTGGAGGTCACCCGCCCACCTTTAGGTGCTGTAATCCAGCAGGAGCACTAATGAGAAGATGTCACCGTGTGTCTCTTTAGTTGATGGAGGGTGAATTCTGCATTCCCTCAGAACATTTGGAGAGATCGACTCAAACCATCCACGAATAATTTTAGGCATACCATAATCAGCCATAACATTATAACCACCTGTCTAAAAGTGTGAAGGCTTCCATAGCCAGTTCTGACCCGTTGAGGCCTGGACTCCAGCAGAATTCCGGAGGTGCTCTGTGGTATCTGAGCTACCAAGATGTTCTCAGCAGATCCTTTAAAGTCCTGGAGGTTGTGAAAGGTCCAACATGAGTTAAAGATACTGGGTTGGACTGAGATCTGGGGAGTTTGGAGGGCTTGGACTCACTGTGTCCCTAGAACCATTCCTGAACCGGTTCTGCAGGGAGCCTCATCCCTGCCGTTAGAGAGTACCGTTTCCATGATAGCCGGTAGTCTGCAGCAGTGTTTAGGTAGGTGCTACGTGTCAAAGGAACATCCACATGAAAGCAGGAACCAAGATTTCCCAGCAGAATTTGGTTCGACTCCACTATCAGGCCCTCTTCCCATAATGCATCCTGCTGGTGACATTTAAACTACTGGTATGTACAAATGCACAACCCTCACGACTCAATCTCCGGACTGCGGGACAACCTCTCCAACTACTGATCAAAAGGCCGCCCCGAGGGACTCTGAACATATCCGCACCTTTCTGTCAGAACCAGATGAACCTTCTCAGCAATTTGGGCTGCAGGAGTTCTTCTGTGGGAACAGACAAGGTGGGCTAGAATTCACTCCCCACACGCACCAAGTAGCCGCTAGCACCCATTCACCAGTAATCCCTCCTTAGACGTCTTTTGTTAGGTTCTAGGACCAGGAACACCCAAAAAGTCCTGCATCTCTGAGAGGCTCTGACCCAGTTGTCTCACCGTCACCACTGGGTCCTTCTCAGAGACGCTCAGGTTCTTACGCTTTTCCATTGTCACATCAACTTCAGAAGAAAAGAGTTCCCTTGCTGATTGTGCATCCCACCCACTGACAGGTGCCGAATACATGAATGATCACCGCCTCACTAGCCAGCGGTTATAATGTAATGGCTGATCGGTGTGTCGTCTCCCAGTAGTTTAAGATGGGCTACTTTTACAGTCAGGTGGACCCTGTTACATTAGGACCACCCACAATGCCGTGCCTGTAGAAATTATTCACCTCCAGCCTTGAATTGTGACGACTGCCGCAACCCAGGAAGAACAAAGGACAACAACAACAACAACAACAAACAAACAACAATGGAGGAAGAGAGTTATTTTAGCGTGAGAGCAGGCAATGAGTGTGTGTTACCTGAAGGTGTGTGTGTTGCAGTGTTGTGCATGCATCTGGACTTGTTTATGTCAGGCATTGGGAGTGTGCGTGTGCATGCGATACCTGTGTGTGTGTGAGTGTGTGTGTGTGGTTCTGATCCAGCCTTTCCTCAGGGGCTGCCTGGCATTGTGCTGCTTCCTGTCCCAGCAGACGTTATCAGTGTGGGATCAACAAAGGGACAAAAGGGCTCTGGACACGCACCCACACACACACACACACACACACACACACACACACACACACATACCTACACACACACACTCATACACATACACACATACACACACACACTCATACACACACACACCTACACTCACACACTCATACACACACACACTCTAACTCCCTTTTTTCCAGGCCTCCTGGAGCCACAAATCGTTTCCTGTCTGTCGGATCTCTTTATTAATAAAAGTTAAAAAAAGTGGTTTTCAGGCATTCGGATTATTTGGATTCTCTCACTCTCCTTTATCTCTCCCTCTTCACTTCCACTACTCCCCCTCTTCCTCTTGCTTTCTCCTCCTCATCCTCCTCTTTTTATTTTACCTCATGTGCTTTTTGTTCTCAGCACCGGCGCCTCATTGACCCGTCGGACCAGGTTGAGTCCCGGTGACACGACAAACACAACATTCCTCTCTCTTCATGCCATTTGTTCCTCTTCCTCTCTTTTTCCTTTCAGCCCTCATCCTCTTCGTATCGACGGCCGCTTCCTCGCCACCTTGTGACTGGAGGCCGTCGCCAAAACCCTCTGCTCGTCACTTCTGCCTAGTCGGCGGTGGATGAGGAGGCGACCGGGTCCGACGTCTCCTAACACTTCATTTGTGTCTAAAGTGAAAATAAAACCTCTTATTTAGGTAATTAAGATTAAATATCTTAACTTAATTCAACTGTGAATAAGAACGGTTATTATTCTGCAGAAAAGTATAATAACAGGGTATTAAGATAGTAATTACACTGTTATTACACATTATTGAAGCGGTTTTGTAAATGCTCTCATTTACCTTTATTATGTCTTTATTGCACTATTTTAAGGTGTTTAAACGATTAAATATGTTGATTGTGCTTCTTTTGATTAAGCTGTTAGGTTCATTTCTCTCTATTTTGCATTTTATTTTAAATACAACACAAACAGATTGAAGGCTGACAGAGGAGGGAAGAAGATTAGCTCTCTTCATCCTCATCCTCTCATTATTGTACTTTCATTTGTCTCACCCATTGTCTCCTCTCAGAGTTCCCTTTTCTTCTCCTCCTCTGAGGGGGTCCGCTGCTTTTAATAGTCAGTTTAACCCTTTATTCCTTTTTGTTTCTTCCCTCCTGACTGATCCAGCTTTCTCCTCGTTGGGATTTTTATCTCCAAATGGAGATAACAGGAGATGATCTGGGCTCAATCTCTGCCTCTCCTATTTTTGTCTTACAAAGAGAAGCTAAGAAAAAAAAGCTCCTTTCCTGCGTTTATTGAACATCTGACAATTTCAGGACAAAACGTTAAATTCTTGTCTTTTATATTACGCCCACTTATATTTAGTATTTTTATTTTTTTTTTTATTTTTTTTTTTTTTTTTGTAATATCTTAGTATTATTTTTATTTTTAGTATTTTTATTGTTTGCAATATCTTAATATTATTTTCACTTTTTTTTAAATATTTCTAACATTATTTTGTTATATTATCAGAATTATCTTAATTTATAGCACCTTAATTTTTTGTAATATTTTCAGTATTATTATCATTTTTAGTAATTTAACTTTTTTCTAATATTTAAGTTCTATTAACATTTTCATAAAATGACGAAGGTGGCACCATGGGTGACCGGGCCTTCTGTTCTGCTGCCCCTCGTCTGTGGAATGCCCTCCCTGACCATCTCAGGGCTCCACAGACGACTGACACATTTAAAAAAGGACTTAAAACTTTCCTTTTTAGCAGAACCTATAACCTTAATTAACATTACTGCTTTTTGGTCATGTTTTTATATAGTTATTATTATGTTTTTTATTGATGCTTTTACCTGCTTTTACTTTGTAACACTTTGAGATTTGATCCAAATGTAAAGTGCGTTATAAATTAAATGTATAATCATTATTATTATTATTATTGTGAATTTGCCTGCTGGTGGTCATAATGTTATGGCTGTATGCAAATAACACTTGTCGACTGAATAGAAGATGCGACTCATTGGAACGGCTCATAACGTCCACATGAACAGATGCATCAGGTAAAAAAAAATCTAAATCATAGATTTATTTAAAACTTCAATAAATCAAGTTAAATCAGTTTTTCTCTTTTGGCTCATCTTCCTCTCTTTTCTTCTTCCATCCCTGACGAGCAGAGCGGAGACACCTAACGGTTTCCTTCTGCTGACCTGACCTCGCTTGTGATGCTGCAACCGTCTTACAGCTTTGGGACACTTCTTAGAGTCTGGGAAGATTTCAGGCATCTTCCGGAATTTCTTTTGATTTTGGTTTCGTGTGGTACTGGTGAGACATATGTGTTGAAAATAATACAATTTTTTTTTTTTTAATGAAAATAATACTTAAATATTCAGGTTCTGATCTTATCATGTCAGTGTCTCCTCTTCCTCTTCCTCCCCTGCTTCCCTTCGTTAGCCTCGCTGCGCTGCGTCCCACATGGGCGCTTTAGGCCTCGGAGGGGGTGAGGCGAGAGGTCGGTGACCCCTCTGTGTATAAAAACCCTATTCACACACACACACACACACCCTCCTCCTCTTCCTCCTCCTCCTCCTCTTCTGCTGCTGTGGGAGAAAGCGAGGGGAGTCACTCTCTCTGTCTGGTGATCATGAAGGAGGCAAGGGAAAATAAGGTCCCCTTGTTATCGCACTCTAATTTTGTTATTGTACTTTATTTTGTTGTGTGTGTGTGTGTGTGTGTGTGTGTGTGTGTGTGTGTGTGTGTGTGTGTGTGTGTGGGGGGGGCACTGATGAGGAGGCCTGTGAGAAAATTCCACGCTGACTGTGTGAAGTGCTAAAGTAAATAAAACAATGCGATGGAACGCCACTATGAGAACGAAAAACGCCGCCCTGACTGCCAGCTCCAAAAAACATGGCCGCCTTAAGAAGGTCATTTTCCCAGATGGCAGCGCGCCGGCGATTGTGATGGAGGTTTTCTTGTTTGTTGATGAAGCCACGAAAAAACAGCTTCGACTTGTTTGTGAGTAGAAGGTAAACTCTTTCAGGGACGCAACAATCCTCAGCCGACGGAGCTCCGGTCCGAGGGTCCGAGCCCACAGCTGCAGGGAAAGGAAGAAAGAAAAAAAACACACGACTCAGCAGAAATCTCTGTTTTATCATCACTTTTATTCAAACACATGGAAGACGATCCCACGAGAAACACTGAGACGGTTACGTCAAATATCAAACCATTTATTCACTAACTAGACGGAGTCTCTTTCAGCAAATAGTCCGACCCTATTCCACTTCTTTTTTTTTTACCGTATTTATTTTTCATCTTTTGTTATATTTTTAGTATTAATTCCCTTTTTCAAAACTTTTGGTTATATTTGAAGTATTATTATTTATTTTTTTTATATTTTTATGAAGTTTTAAGTACTATTTAGATTTTTTGCATTTTTTGGTTTTTAAATATATTCAGTATCATTTTTTTTAAAATTATTTTTAACATTTTTTTGTAATATTTCTAGTAGTTTTTTCACTTTTGATGTGTTTAATTTTATTTTTGTAATATTTTTGGTTGTACAGTTTCTTTTTTGGTATTAATTACGGTATTATTATTTTTTTATTTTGTTTTATTTTTACGTTTCAATTTCTAAATTTATTTTCAGTATTATTCAGACTTTTGGTATATAGAGTTTCATTATTGTATTATTTTCAGTATTAATTAAAGACTTTTAGTATATAAAGTTTCATTATTGTATTATTTTCAGTATTATTCAGACTTTTGGTTCATTATTGTTATTTTTTTTACGTTGAATGGAAGTAAAAAAAAACACACAACTCGACAGAAATTTCTTGGTTATCATCATCGGTTTTATTCAAACATCTTGATGGCGACCTCTTGTTGAAGTCCTGATATCAGCAGAGATAAAAACGACCCGGTGTGAAACGATAAGACGTTTAAAACACAGACCAAACAAACTGAAGGACTTTTATACAATCAGCTGTTCTCATGAAATCTGTTTCTGGGAGCGACTCACAGGTTGTTTTTGTTTTTTAAAGCGGTGTTATAATCTATAAACAGGTGTGTGTCTGTAGATGTTGGCGAGTTCTTTCAGGTATTAGTCTGATCCTATCGGTGCCTCTGATCAGGAGCGCCTCAAACCCTCACATCCGCTGCATTGGTGTGTTTTTAGAGGCGAATCAGGCAGAGAGAGGGTCAGCCGGGGGCGGAGCCTCTCAGGACCTCAGAGGAGCTGAACTCCTGAACCTCCAGGCTGTTGTCACGACCTCTGACCTCTTACACATGTACGCTCACATACACAGATAAGGAGGTGGTACACACCAACAGTTCCCCTCTGCTGGTTCTTGAGTGCTTAGTCAACACTCTCTCACCCACACACACACACACACACAACAAACACACTACACAAATACACACACCCACACACATACACACACACACACACACACAACCCACATACATGCAAACACATACACATACACACATATACACACATACACATACACACATATACACACATACACACACAGACACACACACACACACACAACAAACACACTACACAAATACACACACCCACACACATACACACACACAAAAACACACACAACCCACATACATGCAAGACATGTGTGCGTGTCTGTTTGTGTGTATGTATGTGTGTGTGTATGTGTTTGTGTGTGTGCGTGTATATGTGTGCGTTTGTGTGTGTGTATGTGTGTATGTGTGTGTGTGTATGTGTTTGTGTGTGTGTGTATATGTGTATGTGTGTGTGTGTGTGTTTGTTTGTGTATGTGTATGTGTATGTGTGTGTGTGTATGTGTATGTGTGTGTGTATTTGTGTTGTGTGTGCGTGTCTGTTTGTGTGTATGTATGTGTGTGTGTATGTGTTTGTGTGTGTGTGTGTGTGTATATGTGTGTGTATGTGTGTGTGTGTGTGTGTGTGCGTGTCTGTGTGTGTGTATGTGTGTGTGTGTGTGTATTTGTGTTGTGTGTGTGTGCGTGTGTATATATGTGTGTGTGTGTATGTTCTTGCATGTATGTGGGTTGTGTATGTGTGTGTGAGTGTATGTGTATGTGTGTATATGTGTGTGTGTGTATGTGTGTGTGTGTATATGTGTATGTGTGTATATGTGTATGTGTGTGTCTGTATGTGCGTGTATGTGTGTGTGTGTGTGTGTATATGTGTATGTGTGTCTATGTGTATGTGTGTGTCTGTATGTGTGTGTGTGTGTATGTGTGTGTGTGTGTATATGTGTGTGTGTGTGTATGTGTGTGTGTGTGTGTGTTCGTGTGTGTGTATGTGTGTGTGTGTGTGTGTGTGTGTATGTGTGTATATGTGTATATGTGTATGTGTGTGTCTGTATGTGTGTGTGTGTGTATGTGTGTATATGTGTGGATGTGTGTATATGTGTGTATATGTGTATGTGTGTATATGTGTATGTGTGTATATGTGTATGTGTGCGTCTGTGTGTCTGGGTCTGTGTGTGTGACACATATACACACACACATTCTCAGATCAAACTCGTCTGACTCTGATGGATCTGGATCCCTTCAGCTGTGAGGTCTCTGAATAAAACCGATAACGACTCCATCTCATCTCCTCCTCTGTTCCTGGTCGGGGTCACAAACGACGAGCCCCTCCTTCATCTCCGGTTCTGTGCAGCAGTTCTTTGGCGAAGCAGCCGAAGCCTAACTTCTGTAGATCCAAACATTTCTCATCTTCAGGCTGAGACGGGCGGGACACGAGGAAACGAGTTTCATGGCTTTGATCAAAAGGGCTGCTGGAGAGAAAGGTTCCAGATGAGAGGCAGCGAGGTCTTCAGGAGTAACAGCATGTCGGAACACGCACGGAAACCAGCAGGAGTCAGGAGGCGAGGAGGAGCGGGAGATGTGGAGGAGAGTTTTCAGAAGTGGGCTGACAGCCCATCATGTCATTAGAGAGAAGAATCACACGCTTCTCCAGAACATCTTCTCTTCACCGGGAAAGTTTCCTGTTGGGATGTGAAGATGGATGATGTCATCTCATACAGATGGATGATGTCATCTCCTGCAGCGCTCTGAAATTATTATTATTATTATCGTTATGTTTGTTATTAGTATTATTATTATTATCATTATTACTATTATTATTAGTGTTATTATTACTATTATTACTAATATTAGTGTTATTAGTGTTATTATTACTATTATTACTAATATTAGTGTTAATAGTGTTATTATTACTATTATTATGTTTGTTATTAGTGTCATTATTATTACTATTATTATTATTACTATTATTATTATTATTATTATTACTATTATTAATATTATGATTATTATTATTAGTAGTAGTAGTTTTGTTATTGCTATTATCATTATTGTTGTTATTATTAATATTATTAGTATTATGATTGTTATTATTGTTATTATTAGTATTAATTATAATAATAATCTTAATATTATGATATTATTATCATAATATGATAAAAAATATGTCAGATTTTGATTACAGTTACGGTTTTAGATACATTATTCCTTTTTACTTATTTTTTATCTTAGATTTGTTTCGTTATTATTTTTATTTCCCTTTTCCTTTCATTTGAAAAAATAAATAGTTTTAGTATTTAAATTTTTTATATTTTTTGGAATATTTAATTTCTTAGTAATAATTTAATTTCTTTATTTTTTTGTGGTATTTATTCTTTTCAGTTTGTTTTTTTTAGTTTTTTTTTCTGTCATTTTTAATATTAATTTATTTATATTTCAGGTCTATTTTCATTTTGAGTGTTCCTACTTTTATTCTTTGTGATATTTTATTAAAAACATTTTTTTTAATCTTTTGAGTAATTTGAGTTTAATTTTTCATTTAAAGTATTTTTATTATTTCTATTTGTGGTATTATTATACACTCAGTATTTTCTTGTGTATATAAAAAAATATCCTTATTTAATAATGAGACAAAGATCTTTTCACTGTTTATTATTTACGGGTCGAGCGTCACGTCTGCGGTTCTGCTTGGTGGACATAACGGTTCTGGTCTCTGGGTTCCTCCTGTTACAGGAGAATAAATCTCCTTCATCGCCTCCTTTTCCTGCCATTCTGATAATATTTGTCTGGAGCATAAATGCCCCAAATTCAAATCCCTCCAACCGTCTGCGTCTTCATCCTTGAAGTATGCGGCTCTTGTGGTTCTGCCAGCAGAACACGGACCGCCGTCGGCCCATTCCTCTCATTCCTGCAATTAGTGACACCAAGCATGGGGCCTGAAGAAGAAGCGTCCCGGTCTTCTCCTCCTCCTCCTCCCGCTGGGACGACTTTGGAGATGATTGCCTCGACGAAGACAAGGGGACTCCTCCTTTCCCTTTCGCTGACTTCTCGCTCCTCCTCCTCCTCCTCCTCCTCCTCCTCCACCTCTGCATTCCTGAGTCCGGAGCGCTGCTGGGGAGTGAGGAGGAGACATGATGCTCCTCCGGTGGGGGTTGGAGGGAGGTGTTGGTGCTGATAATGAGGTGAATGATGAGCTTTTTTTTTTTATTCCGGTGAAGAGGCCCGGCTCAGGTTCGGTGAAAATGCTACACTAATCAGCCATAACATTATAACCACTGACAGGTGAGGTGGTAAACATTGATTATCTTATTCCAGTGGAACCTGGAAAAGTAGACCACCGCCTCAAGATCTGATCCACCGGGTTGAATAGTTAATGCTAGACCACCGGATCAGAGCATCTCCAGAACCGCAGGTCTTGTTGGGTGTTCCAGGTCCTACTTAGAACCTACTAATAGCAGCTCATGTCTGAGAAGCTGGTGGAGTGGCGTGTGGAGACTGAGGTTTAACCCGTGTTGTTTAATCCCACAGTAGAGCTGCTGCAGCAAAGACTGCTTTAAAAGTTTAAAGGTTTAAAGGTTCTGTCTTGAGCATCATCAGAACACAGAGAGCTTCACCAGCTGAGCTGTTTCACGCCAAAAAGGGAACGTTTTGAATATTAAGGGAGAATATTAGGTAGGTGGTTTTAATGTAATGGCTGGTCGGGTATATTTTAAAGATTAATAGCAGAGTGGAATTTGATAAGTATGTAAATTATCATCTTCATTATCTTCACTATTATCCGCAAATCATTCATTCAATCAAACTTTATTGCCCCCGTCCACACGCCAGACAAAAAACAGACCACAAGACCCAGAAGAAAACAAAAACTATAAAAACAGGATATATAGTAAAACAATTTAAAAACAATTTTCCCCCTACATCCTCACCCACATAACGACGCCCCATCCACACATCAGGCAAAAACAGCTACATAATGCAACCATAAAAACAGGAACTATAAAAACAGGAATTATAAAAACAGGAACTATCAGAACAGGAACTATAAAAACAGGAATTATAAAAACAGGAACTATCAAAACAGGAACTATCAAAACAGGAACTATCAAAACAGGAATTATAAAAACAGGAACTATAAAAACAGGAATTATAAAAACAGGAATTATAAAAACAGGAACTATCAAAACAGGAACTATAAAAACAGGAATTATAAAAACAGGAACTATCAAAACAGGAATTATAAAAACAGGAACTATCAGAACAGGAACTATAAAAACAGGAATTATAAAAACAGGAACTATCAAAACAGGAACTAT
>VRLP01009382.1:0-12929 GCA_009660295.1 Lophius piscatorius
TAACGCACCCCCCTACCTAAAAGAACTACTCACCCCACTGACCTCAACACGATCCCTCCGTTCTACCTTATCATACCGCCTCCTCCTTCCCCGGACTAAGCTCGGCACCATGGGTGATCGGGCCTTCTGTTCTGCTGCCCCTCGTCTGTGGAATGCCCTCCCTGACCATCTGAGGGCTCTACAGATGACTGACACATTTAAAAAAGGACTTAAAACTTACCTTTTTAGCAGAACCTATAACTTTAATTAACATTGCTGCTTTTTGGTCAGATTTTTATATAGTTATCATTTTATTCTTTTATTGATGCTTTTATCTGCTTTTACTTTGTAGCACTTTGAGATTTGATCCAAATGTAAAGTGCATTATAAATTAAATGTATTATTATTATTATTATTATTATTATTATTATTGTCTAGGTGTAGTGTTAAATATACTCCTGAATGATCAGAGATATCACTCACCCCCCCCGATGTAAATCTCTATAACCCTATGTCTATCTTCTTTAAACATAAAAAATAGTTGATGTTGGGAAGTAAAAAAAAAAGTAAATCGCCTATCAAGAGGGTGTAATCCCTTCCAAGTGTCTATCATAGCTAATTCCTTTTGCATGCTTTTCACCAATAATGCTTCTGAAGTCATTTTTTTGTTTCTATTTAAGGAATCCAAGGGAGGATGCAAGAGAAAATTCCATTCATCACCGTATATCAACACTGCTGACTTGTTACGTCTATATCATATTAAAAATGTATTTAATATGCCATTTATCATTCCCTGGCATTCCATGAATGTTCAACAGTGTCACATCATGGTGGTCAAGATAACCTTTGACCAGTACACATAGAAAGGCTTGCATCAAATCCCAGATGTGGTCATATTTCAATCTTTAAAGCGTCCAATCAGAAATTCCTTCTAATGGTTCCATAGCATTACTGTGAATTTCAATCTAGTGTTTTCATATCATCTTACCAGTTACTATGGACGTAATTGATTCATTTTAAGTTTGATGCAGTTCTCTTGTCTCTACATTTCGTAGAAATCCACGTACTTTTTACTGAATGTGCTTCTGGTGAGCCTCTCGTTGCCGGTGTGATGCTGCACCTGCTGTTTCCCATGAAAGGTGATTCTTTGTTACCCGGAGTGGGGTTTCAAATCCCGACTCCAATAATCCCCCTTTTCTTCAGGTCGTCCCCCACGTCTGGAATGCTTTGTACGGAATTAGCCCATGGTCAAAAAACACTCTAAGTTTGGCGAAGCATCTGGAATTAATTAATCAATCAATCTTTATTTATATAGCGCCAATTCACATCAACAGTTGTCTCAAGGTGCTTTCCAGAAAGAGCAGGTCTAGACCAAACTCTTTATATAATTATCTACAGAGACCCAACAAATTCCTCCGTGAGCAAGCACTTGGCGACAATGGCGATAAAAAACTGCCTTTTGACGGTCAGAAACCTCGAGCAGATCCAAGACTCAGGGTGGAGGTCCTACTGCCGGTTTGAAAAGAGAGAGAGAGAGAGAAGCAATGATATCAGTTTATGATACTCCACTTTCCTCCGCTTCTCCAGGGTTAGGCCATGGCGGCAGCAGGGATCCCAGGTTGATAATAACAATAGTTATGTAACATTTAGCAAAAGCTTATGGGGAAATACTCTAAAATAATAATTATAGTAATCATCATCATGAGCATCTTGAAATCATTGGACATTGCATCTGCTGCTGTGGACCTGCTCATACACCAACCATGTGACCTTGCAGGGTGAAAAAGCACAAAGACTCCAGGGAAGAAGTTTAGTTAGCAACATGCATTAATGTGAGAGGGATGTACAGTATAAAGAGGGACAGTGAGAGAGGAAGATAGAAAAAGCTCAGTGCACCATGGGAGATCCCTAAGCAGTATAAACATATCGCAGCATAACTAAAGAGTTATCTTACGCCAGCCTTGATAATAAGTTTTATCGTAAAGGAAGGTTTTAGGCCTACTTTTAAATGTAGAGAGGGGTTCTGCCCCCCGAACCAAGATTGGAAGATGGTTCCACAGAAGAGGAGCCTGATAGCTGAATGCTCTGCCTCCCATTCTAGTTCTGTAGGCGCTAGGGACTACAAGTAACCCTGCTTGCTGGGAGCGCAGTTTTCTGGTTGGACAATATGGAACTTTGAGCTCCTTCAGACACGTTGGTGCCCGTTAAGGGCTTTGTATGTGAGCAGAAGGATTTCTAAGTTAATTGTTTTAGATTAATAGGACTGAAGCGGTCTAGATCTGCTCCAGGTCTATCTGTTGTTTCCAAGCACATAGTCCTGGTTTGTAAACTTGAGCCAATTGAAGGCAGGAGGTTGTGGATCTTGTCCCCAATACTTATAATTCTGTCATCGAAGACACTCATGAAGTCATCACTTAAGTAGCTTTTTGGCATGAAGGGATGAGTAGTGTATCTGGTTACTCTTGTATAATGCACAAAATGGGGGGAGAGAAGGACAAAGACCTTATGGGAAATGTTAGGTAGAATTGCCATGGCCAAACAGTGATCAAACTCATAAAGGACAGTGTGTATATTTAAATACCATATATTGTATATAACATGATCATGCAAAACAGTACCCAAGATATAATCAAATCCAGCTTAACTACAATGATATCCGCATTAATAAGGCATATCTATCAGTGTTGTAGCAACTGGGATAAGCACATATGAAACAATCAATGTAAGGACTATATTAACAGATTAATAGCACTTCTACAGTGCTAATTAACAATGTGATGGTTTGTTATTCAAAGATAAAATTTCTAAGGTAAGAAAGGCATAACCACAAATTTAAACCGTAGTAAGTAAATAAAATATTTTTTTGCAGTGATGTTTCTCTAATATATATATATATATATATATTTATATATATATATATATATATATATATATATATATATATATATATATATATATATATATATATATATATACATACATATATACACACACATACACACACCATAGAGTCCAATTGTGTAAGTTGTTAAGAGAAATAAGCGACAGTTCCATACTTCTATTTTTACTACAAAATACAACTTTTCTACCTGGATACCCAGCGCCTATTCTGGGCAAAGCTCAGAATAGGTATACCAGCAGCGTAGAAGTCAAGCTATTTTATATGGGATAACTAGTATTTTAATGTGGATGGTTTAAATATAAATTAAAGCCACATATTTAAAAATGCAACAAGAAAATATTGGCTTTTATCCACCACTGTTAAAAGAAGGACAAAAGTCTTCAGATTGTGTGACTTGTGATCTTGTGTAGAAACTCCTGCTGAAAACCCTCCCATGATCCTAAAAAACAGAATACACACTCTGACTTTTCAGGTTGGACTCCAAAACCACCAAAGTATCATTTAGGATATATTCTAGCTAAATGGTGTATTTCCCCCAGCATTCCATACTAATGAAGGTCAGTATGTAGTAGAAATAACTTTCATATACTATCACATTTTTTCATGCTGCAATTGTCTATATTTGCTTGGCCTCAATTTTAAAATGCAAAGCAAAAAATGCTTGCAAGAGTTTGTAATTACTGAATTATCATACTAATGTTTTTTTTAAAAGTATGGTGACCTTTATGAGATAGGTTAACAGTCAATCACTATTCAGAGAAAGGAAAGGGTGTCACAAAGCTCTCACTCATCACCAGAGACACCAGCACTGATGGGAGTTTAAACAACAACTGCATCCCTGTGGAGGATGTTGAATTCATAACCAACTTCACAACCTTCCTTGGATTAAGGCACTTCTTCCCTTTTCCCCCCGTCCATTTCAAAATGTACATTGTTCTTTAAAATGGCTATTATCCATGTTTTAGTATTGATTATTAGTATTGTAGCATTAGTATTTACTATTTTTAATTACAAAATGTTCTAAAACACAAGTCATGTGAAGAAGATCTCCCGACCCCTGCAAACAATTTTATTCCATTGATGCATGATGGTTGACACATCATCAATTCCAATGGTAAGCCCGGGGGAGTGTATATTGTTCTGAATATATGCTATGGATAGGATGACATTCAGAGTCACCATAAATAATCTGTAAATCGAAAACTCAAAACGCTCTTGTGCAGTTAATTCATATATAAATAGATATGGTCAGGGCATAATGACCACCTTTGAGAATCACAGTACGTTTCCATGGAAACCACATGAAATTAAATGAAAATACAGAAACATATAAGTACAACTATGTAATATGGTTAATTTATGTTTAGCTTCCCCAAATATACTCAGGACAAGATGATCAACCTTCAGACACACGTCAACATGGGCCGACGGTGGCTCGGTTGGTAGAGCGGTTGTCCAAATTTCTGAAGGTTGGTGGTTCAATCCCTGGCCACTGCGGTCCACATGCCGAAGTGTCGTTGACCAAGATTCTGAACCCCAAGTTGCTCCCAATGACTGTTCCATTGGTGTGTGTGGATGTTTACTGCTCCTGATAAGAATGTGGTGCCTCGCGTGGCAGCCTCTATTATCACTGTATGAATGTTTGTGTGAATGCTGGCTCACATTGTAAAGCAGACCAGTCGAGCAAACTAGAAAAGCGCAAAATAAGTACAGTCCATTTACTAGTTACCATCACGCCTCCATGGAAACAAACACACCAAAAAACATTGAGAAAGCCTATTCCAGTCAATTCTACTACAATTCCCACACCATTGATGAGCCTGTGCAAAAGTGATCTTGACGCTGATTCACTGGCTGTCATCCTTCAGACAACTTGTGGTAGGAACTTATTACTAAATAACTACTGCACACCAGGAACACCGAATAAGTTATGTCAGTCATTGAGTAAACACAAATTTGCCCTTCTGAAAGTCAATCACATCAAATGCTTATCCATTTGTTCCTGCTTCCAAAATACCAACAAAAATATTCCCGCCAACTGACAGGTGCCTTTCCTCTCACTTTCTGTGGTTATAATGTTATGGCCATCATTTTTTTAATGTTAAGCAACATTTTCTCTCCAGTCACATCCAGGTTGTGTAGAGTCACTCAATTTGTCTTCACCAAATCTTAGGCTGAATTAATCCAACGTAGAAAGGAGACTGCTTCCTGCTATCATTGTCGTGTAAACCTGAGTGTGGATGAACTATTCACCATCCTGACGGTGAACATTATTCCATCATCCCCTTGAGATCTGCTCAAGTCTGCCTTCACCGAAAGCAATACTCAGCAGTATTAGCACGTCAAGAATAATGCATTTTTATTGAATAGAACAGCTTTGACCTCAAGTGAATGAGAAATTCAGAGGGAAAAACGTAGACTGTGGCAGCAAGCATGTCCAAAATAAAACCGTGCTATGTCCAGGGCAGCAAGTTTTCATTATAGATGGTAAAAGAAGAAGTACTTCTCACGTTAGCTGATGATGCAGAGTAGAATGACTCACCCAGTTCAATAGAATTTCACTCATGGTCCGTGAAAGGGACCATGAGTGTGTGATAATACTTATCTTATTAGACAGGGGGGCTCTGTCATCTGTTACGTGGCCGCCCTCGCTCCGGGGGTCTGTAGGTGTCTCGGGTGGGCAGGGTCTTGGGTTTCTGGGTTCTGCTTATGCTTTGGGGGAT
Source organism: Lophius piscatorius (assembly GCA_009660295.1). Lineage (NCBI taxonomy): Eukaryota > Metazoa > Chordata > Actinopteri > Lophiiformes > Lophiidae > Lophius > Lophius piscatorius. The sequence continues at coordinate 5,605 of VRLP01009382.1, forward strand.
GCTGGCCTCTGGTTGGGCCCGGGTTCTCCATTCACCCGTCCTTCTGTTGGCCTACAATTCCCCATCAGTGCAATCTCTGTGGTCCCTGGTATGCTTTCCCTTGGGTCAGGCCTGCGGTTCGCCCAGGGGCATGTGGCCTCGGGTCCTTCATGCTCTGGGGTTGGGCACTGTGGTGGCTTGCATATCTCTCCGGCGACCGTTGGGGGTCGTGTGGCGATGTGATGACCCTCCACTAGAATCCAAATCCAGGGACAATCTCTCTCACTCACACACGCAAAATAAGGTGAACGCATAGTGGTGTATGTATATGGGTATATTAATGTATACTTGTATATATCTATATAGATATGTGTATCTATATACACACAGATATACGCGTGTAGATAGCTAGATCTATAGATCTTAAGGAGATAGATCTATAGATTGATCTAAATCTCAAATTTGATGACAAGTTTGAACAGTAAACTGCAAGTTAAAAGGACTCAGGGCCCCTGAATTCTAAATAATGTTTTAAACTACTCAAATAGTTAGAAAATACAATATATCACTACTGTATAACAGCATGTACAGTAGGCACTTTATTACTGTTTTTACAGTAACACATTTCAGTGGTTGCCAGTTCCTTGTTTTGTTTATTACAGTAGGTTTCTTTTTTACAGTGTGTAGTTAAAAGTTAAGATTAAACTGCTGTCTTAATTCTTCTGATTTTTAAATGAATTGGGACAGTGTCTGAAGATCCCTCTGGCTGTCATGCAGAGGCCTGAATATTAGCAGGTAGCCTCTGCACAGCGCAAAGAAGACAAAATAACAATGTGATATTTCCAGGCAGCACAGTAGAAAGAAAAGTGATGTGTCAAGCACTTTGTTGGCTAAGAAGGATCAACAGCAACTTCCCTGACTTCCACAACAGCTTTGCCCCCTGGCAGATAATGCTTATTGCTGAAGATTCTTTAAGCTGTCCAGCAGCTACTGTGTGTAATAATGTTTGGATGTCATTTTGATGCTTGTCCAAGTCTTCTGCCATACTGTTTTACTGCTTGGCTGCAAAGCATCTCAATATCTACAGAACCTCATAGAATCTGATTCACTCTGTCTGGAAGACACGTCTTATTTACGCTGTGGAATTCTTTTCTCCTTGGTTTCCCGCCTTATTCACTGAGGACATTGTCGAGAATGTCTGAGTTTATCTGCTCTGGGTACTGTGTAATCACGGGGCTCGGAGATTCATCACTGACTTCAAATCTCTCACCCATCACTGTTTGTTGTATGAGCGTGTTGGATGGTCTTCTTTGTCTGCTCGTAGTCTGAAACACTGGCGGATTCTTGTTTACAAGGCTATTCTCGGTCTTCCTTCCTACCTTCTGACCTTCATCTGTCAGAAGAGCTCTGGAACCCATCGCCTTCGTTCTCAGGATGTTTCCTCTCTGTGTGTCCCAAGGGTCAGCACTGAACTGGGAAAAAAGACATTTAGCTTTGCTGCTCCCTTCTGGCTGGAACAAATTCTAAAAAGACTTGAAACTTCATGATTTGGCCTCATTGATGCTTTTAAGAGAATGTTGGTTGACTTGGAGGCAGACACATCTACGGGTAAATGTACTGTCACATCAATGTTTTTTTTTTCATGCTGCAATTGTCTATATTTGCTTGGCCTCAATTTTAAAATGCAAAGCAAAAAATGCTTGCAAGAGTTTGTAATTACTGAATTATCATACTAATGTTAATTTCCTGTGGAAATGTGAGGACAGACTATATACACTGATGTAACGGGACAATGAGACACACCTGGAGGGGGAAACACAGGTGAACATAATGACCAATCACACAAGAGGAAAACAGAATCACAGGACGGACACAGAGAGGGAAAAGGAACATAAGGGAAACACACAAAGATTACACTAAGAAGGACTAAGGAAATGAAGAACAATAAACAGATAAACACTTTAAAAAGGCAAAAAAAAGGAAATATGACATGAAATGTAAAACTAACTAAACAACACACATAACACTTTAAAAAAAACAGGAACACAGACGGGAATGACGAACCTTCACAATATAATAATACTAAATAAACACAAAGTCATGACAATATCATGTTTTCTAGTATGACTGCTGATTTTCTGTCTGTAACTGTAACTGTGCTACTGCCTGGTTGGCCAGGACACTCTTGGAAAAGAGATTATTAATCTCAATTAGGTTTTCCCAGTTAAATAAAGGTTAAATATATTCTTTAGGAAACTTCCTTCAAAGCTAAAAGAATATTAATTTTGCTCATGTCTACAGTAGCTACCTACAGCTAGCTAATATCTTAATTAGAGGCGGGTAATTTCCAATTCTCAAACACTGTGCCATAAATCTAAATTTAAAAAGATTATTTCTCAAAAACAGTTCATTCTTGAAGCACAAGGCCATAAGAGTAAGATTTTCTTCAGGACATCAATGTTTTACTATGAATACATGTATTATGATGATCATATGAATTTGGTTGAACATTTGTCCATCTTAAAAATTTTCTTTTATTCTCTTATTGTTCTTAATGAAGTTAAAAAGCATTTTTTTTGTAAATAGGTTGTAAAAAAACCCCAATTAGATTATTGTAAAATATCCAATTTTTTGAAGTAGTTGTAACAATTCCCAAATTTTTTTACATTTGATATTATAATTTCCAATCATTCATCCAATCATCCAATGATGGAAGTTCCATCATTATGAAGAACAAAAGTCCTAATTATCATGAATTCAAACTAAAATGCAGTTTGAGGATGTGTGCCTCTAAAGTCAAACAAAACGTCACATGCAGTGGATGCTATACTCCCTTGTCGTGTTAGTAAACATATATGATGTATGTTGTGGATTGAGCCTAACTGGTTACCACTCTGCATTACCGACAACATCTGGAAGAAAAAATACAAACTAGAATATGGATCATCCGATACTTTCTCTGATTATTTCAAGTCTTTTCCAGAAGCAAACATCTAATAACAAACTCTAGTAACGGGGTGAGATTTCCTGACCTGTACTCGCTGTAGGACCAAGTGGTCAAGGATCTAACAAATTGGCCGACAGTGGATATTACAACAGATATTTTTATATATATTTTTATATATATATATATGTATATATATATATATATATATATTTATGTAGCAGGATGAAACGCCTTCGTCCTGCTTAAGTGCGACTAGAACTGTCATCTTGGGTTCATTAGCCTATCAACACACGAGGCTATCCTATAAAGGGAGGTAGGTGGCCGTCTTGACGGTCTCTTGCTCTTTGGCACGCAGACCCACGCACTTCCAGATCGCATCGTTCCCGTCCGGTCTCTTTATACCGCTGCAGGCTCTTGTCCAGTGGTCCCCTATCATCGCCACTGAAACCTTCATGGACTGCTGCCAACATACTCTGATTCTGCCTTATAGAAGCTGTGGTCCGACTCCTTAACCTCTGCACTGCCGAGCTGTGGCAGGGAGACTGACACTGGTAAAACTGTTGCTTGGCCTATACCGGCATTGTAGCTACTGTCTTGCCTCTGTTAATATTTATAAAATATAGTAATTTTTACTTCTAACGGCTTTGTAGCTAATGCTCTGACTTTGCTAAGTTGGCTCCTAACTGGCTTTGTAGCTAATGTTTTGCCTCCGGCTTAATTTTAGCTCACCTGTAGAAGCGCTTCAACTTAGAGTACTTGCTTCAGCCGGTTCATCGTATATGGAGTTTACTTCGCTTATGGCTTAACTTGGCTGCTAAGAAGGCTGATTATTGTGGGACTGTTGGGTACATTCCTAGCACTTCTTTCTATTTGTGTTGACCAATGTATGAATGGTAAACCTAGTAGGAATTAATTGTTTTCCTTCTGATTTATTTCCCCCCTTTGATTTAAACTGACCCCGTTTCTTTTCCATTGTAGTCGTTGTATTTTATGAATGTGTTAATTTGGGGTTAATTTACTCGGATTCCCCTGTTTAGTTAATTGTTATTATCCATTTGTTTGGTTTGTGTTATCCTGTGCACTTGTTGTTATTTTTGATTTCATTGAGTGCCCCCCCATGTGCCTTTCTGTCTCTGCAGTTGCTGAGAGCCCAAGGTATGTATATATATGCTAAAGCCCTTCTCTACCTGGTGCTGAAGTCGTTGCTGGTCATCAAGCCACTTCCTTTTTAGAAAATAAAAAATAATTCAGGATTCCACCCTGGTTTGTGGTGTTTGCCTGCACCTCGATGGCATAAAAACATAGATAAATATTTCAAACATACACCCAGAAACTACAGTACATCTCTGACATACTTTCCCATTCAGTGCTGTTAAAACCTACCTACTGCTCCTCCTTCGAGGGAGCCTGTCTCTCCTGCTGCCACTCTGTCTTAAAACAGTAGCATTAATTTAACCCGCTTATCATGACAAATTAATTTTCGTAATTAACGTTTCAGTTGAGACACCAAGAAGGGTAATATCTTTCGGTATAATAATTTTTCACAATTCCCTCCCTTGTATCGATTTGATGGCCATGAAAACATCTATTTTATTGAGGGTTCTCTTAATAAAAAAAAAAAAAGATTATATTTGAACACATTATGATGGCAGTATAATTTTGCAACGCCCAAAACGGAAAATTACTGAAAAGACAGTGAACGCATCATGCAATAATTCCACATGCTGCTGACAACCACGTTAGCTCCTGCCAATGCCAAAAGTAAACATTTGTTTGATTTGATTTGTTGTTCACACTTTAGCATTATCGGGGGGCCGCCCATAGATCAGTCTGTGGAGAGCTAACATCATGTAACACAAGCTGTAACGGGAATGGTAGTCTCTTATCACTCTTTAACGCCTTCTTCGTGTTATCTTTTTTTTCTACCACTTTATTTCTCCATTGTTTGACAGCGGCTACTGATCTCTTTTACTCATAACAGCATTTAGGAGGTGTGCACTAAAGCGAGATACCTGGGCTAGCTCGGGTTTGAACGTAAAAAAATGGAAAGACCATCGGGTTTGGGAAAGCTCGATCAAGTCTCAGATTCAGGCTAGGATTGAACAAATATTTACAAATTACATTCTGGTTCAAGTCTGGCTTTGTCACGTCAGGGCTGGCCAAAGTCGGATCGGGTCCCGATATTCAATTCAACATGAAGCTTTCAAGATGTTGAAGTTAAAACTTAGTGTAACAGTAAGATAAAACAAATGGATCTACTGTCTGTGTCGCTGTGTTGGCCTATGTCATTTTTCACTGTTAGATGTTTTTTTTTGCATGACATGGCAATATTCCTCTGAAGCTCCAAACGCTGTGTTACTTTTCTAGTGGTAAACTCTCATGTAGTAGCGAGCTTAAACCATGAAGTACTTACAGAAAAACATGTCATTGGTAAAGTTTAGAACTACTGAAAACCATGCAGGGAAACCGATAGTTTGGAAGTAGTTTTTGATTTAGTTCTGGATGATATAGTGCTTTTCTATACTGCTCAACCACTCAAAGCGCTTTTACAACACTAGTCATTCACACAAACATTCATACATTGATGACAGAGGCTGCCATGCAAGGCGCCACATGCGCATGAGGAGTGGTATCCATTCACACCATCATTCACACACCAATGGAACAACCATTAGGAGAAACTTGGGGTTCAGTATATTAATACCGTGCTCAGTATCAAGGACACTTCGAAATTTGGTTCGCAGTGGCCACTGATCAAACCACCGACCTTCATATAATTGGCAACCGCTCTACCAACTGAGCGTGTCGAACATGATCTTGTTCGGGGAAATGAAAACAGAATATCTGCTGGGTTTGGGCCGAGCTCAGTCAGTACTCTCCCGGACTAAGTCGGGCTTGAACAGAAAGATATACCCAGGCCGCACTCTAGTGCACAGTAGAGCTGTTGGACTTAATTAACCAGTTAGTGCCTGCACATATTTATCTTTGTTACACACAGACATCGCATGGTAATTTATTATTTCTCATGTACATAACAAAATGCAATATGATGTGAACTGTATGATGAGATGGTGGAGAGAATCACAATCTCAATTCTCAAGCAATAAATCTGGGATTCCCATTATAGCCATAATCGCCCAGCCCTAATGTGAGGACTTACTAAACAGAATTATGTAACTTGATACAACCAAAAATGTCTAATAATGTTGGAATAGTTTTCTAAAAGATGCTTTACTAAACGTTTGAGCTAATCTTTTTAATATTGACTGTTCCATGAAATATTAAATATCATCATTAATTTAATTCAACGTTTTTGTTTTTTTTACTGTTTAAAAGCACGCTTGACCATACAATTTGTTATGTTATGGTACATATAGAATGTCAGAGATATTACATAGATAAATGCTCTAAACAAATAAAATGTTTAAAGAAATAATTTTTCTGTGTTTTATTCATGGTGAGGAAAGGGTAGTATCTTGTTTACTTAAAAACAAACAGAAAAAAATGAACGCTTCACAATAGGCATGACACTGTCGTGGCAGAGGTCCTGGAAGGAGACAAACTGTGTCACTGTGATGTGATCCTTAGTTGACATCCGAAGTAAACCGGAGGGGCTCAGTGTTGGAGCAAATAAGCGTAACATTACTACAGAAGTGCGTTATGGACGGGGCGCCAGCAGATCCGACTTAAACTACAGAAACTGATAACGGAGTAAAGAGACTTCCAGCAAAGCAATAATGATAGAACATTCTAAAAGCCCAATTTCAACATCCTAAACCAGCGCCTCCGTCATATACCAAAACACCAGCCTGAACTCAGCGACAACAACAATGATGGGTGGGACACTACTTTGAAGTTCAGCAGAATCTGGTAGTTTTAAATTTCCAAACGTTTTGTCTTGTTCAAACGAGTATCAAAGTCTCTCTTCAAATTCATTCCTCTTCAACAAAGGTTTCGGGAATGCATTTAATGGTTTACGCTTAATCCTGCACCTGAACATACTAACCAACAGACAAGGGTGAAAGCATAATAATATAATAATAATATGGTTTATTTATAACGCTGTTTACATTTGGATCAAATCTCAAATAGCTACAAGGTAAAAATAGATAAATCCATCAATGAAAAAAATATAATAATGTAACAATATTAGCAAAAAAAGCAGCAATGTTAATTAGAGTTATAGGTTCTGCTAAAAGGGTAAGTTTAAGTTCTTTTTAAAAGTTTCAGTCGTCTGTGGAGCCCTCAGATGGTCAGGGAGGGCATTCCACAGACAAGGGGTAGCAGAACAGAAGGCCCGATCACCCATGGTGCTGAGCTTAGTCCGGGGAAGGAGGAGGCGGTATGAGTGGGTAGAACGGAGGGATCGTGTTGAGGTCAGTGGGGTGAGTAGTTCTTT
>VRLP01009383.1:0-2500 GCA_009660295.1 Lophius piscatorius
ATCAGATCCCATAGTGACTCAACCAAACTGTTTCTATGACGTCATCAGTCTGTTCTAGGATCAGATCCCATAGTGACTCAACCTAACTGTTTCTATGATGTCAGCAGTCTGTTCTAGGATCAGATCCCACAGTGACTCCATGATGAAGATAAATACAGTTAGATTGTTTTTCTGGGCTCAGGAATCATTTCACAGATTTCCTGAAGTCGATTCATAGGAGCTGGATTTAGAGTTTTTTACATAAAAAGTTGTTTCATTTGTTTTACACACTTACAAACGTTAGTGTGAATAATATATTCCATTTATTCAAAGAAACATCTCTAAATTTTACCGACGGCACCTTTAACGTTCAGACTCTGCGTACGACCTGCTTGTTTCGCATCGCGGAAGGTTTCAGTGCCTGATAAATCAACTCTCACACTTTTACACACCACCAGCCATAACATTACAACCACCTCGTCACACCTGCTCTACTTTGTATTCTGCCACCTTTACCAGAAGCAGAATGAACTTTCTCGTTAAGATGTGTAACAGTAACTCTTCTGTGGGAACAATCACGGACAAAATGTTCACTTCCCACCAAATATAAAAAATATATATCCGTATATATGACTTCACTGTCAGTGGTTATAATGTTATGGCCGATTAGTCTCAACATCGTTGACGAAGAAATAACGACGTCACGAAGGAAGCAGACAAACATCTAGTCATCGAGTCAGAGCTCAGCCGGAACCTTGGGTCCACCCTCCCACACACACACACACACACACACACACACACACACACACACACACACACACACACACACACACACACACACACACACACACACACACACACACACACACACACTCACACACACACACTCACACACACACACACACACACTCACACACACACACTCACACACACACACTCACACACTCACACACACACACACACTCACACACACACACACACTCATTAGTTCATTGCTTTGGGGCTTCTGGACCTCAGAGCAGCTTTCTACCAGTGACCTCTGACCTGTGACATCTTACGTCTGAAGGAGGTCAGGTAGCGGTTCTGACTTTCACAGTTGGGAATATTACATTCCATGTTTATCAAAGAGATGCTGATGATAAATTTCACAAACTGCACCTTTAAACCCGGCCAGCACCGCTTCTACAGCGTCACCATGTGAACGCTTCCATGTTCGGATCGCAAAGCGGCTCGGTTCGGATTCAGGCGAGCATCCGGAGGTCCAATCACTCCAAATGAACCTCGCTTATGTGACATGAAACGGAACCGAGGCAACAGGAGTTGACAAAGATTAGATCAGAGCCCAAATCAGTGAAAAAAAACCCAAACCCAAACCTAATACCCCAAATTCTATTCGCCTCAACTTGAAGTGACCCGTTCAGAATCGACCTCGCCTCCAGGATAAGCCAACCGCCGGACTTCAGGGGGGGGGTCATGTGATGCTGTTGCATAATCTGTGGCAGGTTTATGTAAGTTCTAGAGCGCTGACCCGGCTGGGGAGCATTTGGATGATGTGACTCGGTCCGTTGGTCACCGTGAAGCGGGTCATGTCTGAGATCCGTCTGAAACCCGTTATCATTTCTATTAAGCTCAAACTAAACCTGAGTTCTAGATTTAGAAGTCCAATCCAAGTCTACGGTGGCCTTCTAGTGTCAAAGCGATGTCAGAACCAAACGGACCCAGTTGGCTCTGGAGGCTGATAGAGCCGCAGGCTCATAACGTTAACCACATGCAGCAGATCCAGGATCAGAGTTCTTTCCTGCCCCGCCCCCTGTGTCAGCGGTTCTCATGGGACGGACCCGTCCAGAAGGGATGTTCCTGCCCTCCGCTTTTCATCCTGGATGAGCTCACAGGACGCAAACCACACCCAGACCTGTCCCGACCCATTCAGGGTCACTTCAGGGGTCAGCAGCCCGACAGACGGCACCAGAACCGAGGCTGAGATGAAAGAAGAGCGTTCTCAGACTCTGACAGAAGAAGAAATAGAAGAAGAGGAAGAGGAGGAGGAGGAGGAGGAGGAGGCACGAGCCCATTACTGAGCTCAAGTGACCAGATGATGACTGACAAGTGATGAAGATCACGTGACTCGTTCGTCTGTTTGGAAATGAAATGATGCGCGAGGGTGATGAAGGTCCAAAAATGTGTTCAGTCGGGCGTGTGTGTGTGTATGTATGTGTGTGTATGAGTGTGTGTGTGTGTGTGTGTGTGTGTGTGTGTGTGTGTGTGTGTGTGTGTGTGTGTGTGTGTGTGTGGACAAGCTGTTCCCTCCGCTCAGAGAACACACAACATGAAGGTATTTATGGTTTCCACCCACCTGCTGTCTGGAGGAAGGCCTCGGTCCAAGACAAGGTTGGTTCCGACCCTGCAGGGAGACACAGGAGTCCAAATCATGACGGGGAAAATCAGGAGACACAGTCATGTAGAAGAGTTAAAACTCACCATCATCATCATCATCATCATCATCATCATCATCGTCATCATC
>VRLP01009383.1:7500-12929 GCA_009660295.1 Lophius piscatorius
TCAAACCCCCCGTCACGTCCTCAGCGACACGACGAGGCTGTTCACATTCTCCCAGAGGGAGGAGCTTCTGACAGCCTCACAGATTATCCGCAGCCCGTTTCCTCTGACGGGAAAACGTCTTCCAGGTTCTGTTTCTATTCATATTTTTACCACAGACGATTTTACCACAGACGATTTCAACAGATTATTTCAACAGATTATTTCAACACATATTTTAACGGATGATTTTATCCCAGATGATTTCAACAGATTATTTTAACAGATTATTTCAACACATATTTTAACGGATGATTTTATCCCAGATGATTTCAACAGATTATTTTAACAGATTATTTCAACACATATTTTAACGGATGATTTTATCCCAGATGATTTCAACAGATTATTTTAACAGATTATTTCAACACATATTTTAACGGATGATTTTATCCCAGATGATTTTAACAGATGATTTCAACAGATTATTTCAACACATATTTTAACAGATGATTTTAACAGATTATTAACACAGATTTTTAGAGCGACGCTGAATCACCAACACTAATAATGTTGAATAAGATGAAGACATTAAGATAAAAAGTTTAACGAGTTAGAAGATTTAACGACCAACATGAAAACAAACTAACTTCTCTTGGGACACAGAGTTGGAGCCCCGCCTCCATCCCACTTGAAACAAGGGAGATTAAATAATTTGTTGCATTTATAAGGAGATCTAGGGAAAGGTCATTCAGGGAGACTATCTCTCTGCACACTCGGGCCACAGTTGGTGCTCATTCCACTCTTCCACATTTCAGACGTGCTCATCTTAGCAGATCCATCAGCCACCACCACCAGTCTCCTATGCTCTACCATTATATTATATTATTTATTATAACTGGAAAAGCTATAGGATATGATCAAAGGCGTGTTGCTGCCCGATTCCACTAGTATGTACGAACTGCACCTTTAATTTTGAATAATACGTGTGTCCAACCAAGTTTCTTCTTTTTTTTTTCGTTTCACATTTTCTAAAGGATCATCGGGTGAATTAATTCCTCAATCTCTTGAGAAAACGCTCAGAGGATATAGAGACTATGAGATTTAATATATATATATAAGTATATATATATATATATTTATACACACTCAAAAAGTTAAAAAAAAATAATAAAATTTATTTCATGTCAACTAGTCCCACAAAATAATTTCTTTTAGGTTTAGCTGAACGTGATCCAAAAACAATACATCTGTGTCTAGAATAACAAAGCCTATTTTCCAGCAGCGTTCTCATTGTTCAGCCTGCTGTCGCTGGAGATGTTGCTGATGCTGCGCGTTCAGCTCATGAGACGTGACTTCCTGTCATATAAAGGCGGTTCCTGCTCTTTTTATAGTCTCTGGGATAAGAAATCACAACATGCATGAGAAATCATGAGTCAGCGGTTCAGCCGTCACTCCCTCCCCTCAGCAGGGAGCTGCCCCTCTAAGGTTTTATGAGGCACACCGCCCCCTGGTGGCCACACTCTCAGGTGGTCCACACAAGGACACAAGGACCTGTTCCTTTAAATTCTTTAAAATCATCTTAATGGAAGAATTATTACCAATTTGACTTTTTCTGAGGAAGCTGCTTTCATTTTCCTGATTCCTCTGAGTGGGATTTCAGCTGCTTTAGTAAAACTGTGTCTTCAGTGACTTCCGGACGGGCCGCAGCATCCAGCCACTGTGGATAATTGATCGCATACAGCTGTGCATGATGGGAAAGCTGCTCGCTCTTGTGGTTGGCTCATTTTTGGAGAGCCCAGCTGTTTGCCACAAAGGGAGAAGAGGCTCTGACAGCAGTCTTCATCAGCGCCGTCACTTCCCTCCGAGGACAAAGCTTCGCTGATTAGCACTTAAGTTTGACTGACACCTGGTTCTAAAGGGACCTCACCCCAGCCCTCACCACACACTCTCACCTGACGGGAAGTCCATCTGCTGTTTGATTCTGTCCGACTGGGGTCATCAACAATCAGACAGCGCTCAGATCATTTCCTGCATTGATGCTTCCAGCATCTTATACCGACGAGCCCAGAGTGACAAGCTGTGAGCACGCGACTCTTTTCGAACCCATTTGGCCTCCTGCAAACATCCAGTTCCTCCGTTCACGTCCAGACCTCAATATCTAAGTTTCAGGAGCATTTAATCACCAATGCTATTTCCACGCAGACTCTCAGGCACACATGACGTACTCCAATCTCCTCATTCAACATCGACTACACCCTCGAGAGGTTTTTTTGAGCCGTAGCGACCTCTGACCTCTCCACCATTAGGACTTAATTCTTTGCCTTTTTTACACCATGTGCAAACTTCTCTTACAGGTCTGTAGTCTAAAACGTGTCGAGGATTAAGCTGGGATAGTGTAGCGTACCATTGGACTACCAGGGGCCCGTAGGCTTAGACTTGGACTACCAGGGGCCCGTAGGCTTAGATTCAGACTACCAGGGGCCTGTAGGCTTAGAGTTGGACTACCAGGGGCCTGTAGGCTTAGAGTTGGACTACCAGGGGCCCTTAGGCTTAAAGTTGGACTACCAGGGCCCTGTAAGCTTAGAGTTGGACTACCAGGGGCCTGTAGGCTTAGAGTTGGACTACCAGGGGCCTGTAGGCTTAGAGAACAAACCCAATGAGTGGGTCTGTCATAAACTTTTATAGCTAACAGATGAATTCCTGCAAGTTTAACCTTGAAGAACTCACAATTTAGAAACCTTTCAGAAGAAGGTGGACATTGCCGCAGTAAACGGGCCGGTCATGTTTGACAGTTATATAAGTTGAAGTAGGAACATTTCGCATTTTTATTCTGATTCAGGTTAAAAGAAAGTTACTTAATCCTCGTACTTTCAATCATTTATTTTAATTGTGATTCACATCATTCGTGTAGCTGTGTCTAAAACTCCAACAATCACCTTCATGCAGATCGTTCAGATTGACGGATCCACTTCCTGTGAGGATCTCCCTCTGCTGTCAGTGTCACCTCCCACTGGAGTCTGTGTGGATGATTGACGGCAGAGAAGTTCACGTTTTCACTTTGCAACAACTGATGAAAAAAATCTGCATTGAATTCTATGGTGAGGATTGATTTAAAGATGTCACATGTTACAAAAACGTAACGTTGAAACATTAATCTGTGGGGCAGTCTATTTACTGGATTGCCCCGTTAGCATCCGCTACTTAGCCTCATGACCCCGCAAACGTTCTCAGTGTTTCCGGAATGTTTATTAAATATGTGATTATATGATTCTAATACGTGACAATCAGGTTAAATGTTCAAAGCTACATATGTTCTACAAATATCAAAATACTTTGAAGTTGCACTAAGCTAGCTTTGCTAACTTACGAGCCATCTGGTTTAGCTCGCTACACTCTGCACTGTTTATTGCTTTCAGAACATTGAGTATTCACTTCTATGTACATTTGAAGGTTGTTTTTGTTCATTAAACATAACAAAAAAAAACGTAGCGTAGCAACACGCTGAGCAGACAGCTCGTGTTCTGTTCTCAAACTGAAACCCGCCACTTTGGATTTTTCGCTGAAATGCACTCAGGCGTTGTTCCTCGCGCTCAGATGGTCTTTGACGGCGTGGAGATTTTAATGTTTCTCTTTTGGCCCCGAAGAAAAAACCACAAACGGCTTCAAACACGAGCCCAGCTTTAAATAAAGGTTCTCTTAGAGGCTGCAGAGAAAGAAGGCGGGGGGGGGGGGGGGGGATACTGGCAGCCCTCACAGCCTGAGAAGGAGGAGGGAGTGATGAGTCTGCAGCTGACGGAACATAAAAGAAGAAAAGTGGCAAAGCGCAGGGGAGGAGACGTGGAGAAAGTTAGCAGGAACTAAGTGAAGTAAAGTCTGACTTTGATGAAACAAAAGCCTCAAAGCGTCCGCGGTGATGATGCCGCGGCATTTAAAGGGACAGAACCTCCGCGCGGATCTCATGAGAGCAGAACCGTGGCGACCCGTTTGGGACGGTTTTCATTCATAGATAATACGGCGGAACAGCAGAAGTCACACTTTGTTATGGATGTTTTGGTTTTACCCGTAAACCTGATGGACTCACAGACAGATGGACGGACACTCAAGGGTGACCTTATATGTCCCGTTTGGCGGGGACATAAAAGCAGCTCTATCTCACAAAAGCTGCTCTAATCAAAAGTTACATCCAAGATCTCTTTTAGAACTCTGAAGACCAGTACAACAACAAAAAGGATGAGAGCGGCGAGGTGTGCGGCAGATGAGTATGAGGCGGAGGCGGGGCCGCGTCAAGGAATGGCTCTGAGACCCTCCTTCTTCTGCTACAAGTGTGTGAATGAGGGGGAGGCAGGTGGAACGGTGAGGATGAAGGAGTAGAGGTGGAGAAGCGAGGTGGTGTGAGGAGTTATCTGTGACAGAAGAGTCGCTTCTACCGCTTCCTTCCTCCACCCACCCAGCAGATTTGTGTTTTGAAGGTGGAGTTGGAATCCAGGTTTTATATAACAGTCGGGGAAACTAATCTTTGTCCCCAGTAAAGCCGATCAGAGAGGTCATTTCATTTTCCCAGCAGTTGGCGCCGATGATCCCCTCTGACACATTTGTGAGATGATTTTAATACGTGACTCAGACGGAGCGCGTCGGGCAGACTGAGATGATGCCTGCTGGATTAATCATCCAAAACGTCGTCATGGTGGTGGATTACGGCGGCGTGTGTGCAGGAGAAAACAAAATGTTGTTTTTTCCTCATGTAGAGCTGGTGTTACGTAATTCATGTCAGGTCCCACCATAAACACAAGATCAAAGATGAGAGGAAGAACAGGGACATGGATGTCATACCATTATTGTTATTATGAATTGATATAATTATTAACACTATATTATTACTTTATTATTACTTTATTATTTTATTTTATTCTTATTATTACAACTTTTTTTCATTATTTTAATTTTACTTTTATTATTATTTCTATTGTGTGTGTATCCATGTGTATATGTTTGTGTGTGTTTGTGTTTATCCATGTGTATGTGTGTGTGTGTGTATGTATCCATGTGTGTGTGTATATGTATCCATGTGTATATGTTTGTGTGTGTGTGTATGTGTGTGTGTGTGTGTGTGTACGTGTACGTGTATGTGTGTGCGTGTACGTGTACGTGTGTGTGGGTGTGTGTGTACGTGTGTGTGTGTGTGTGTGTGTGTGTACGTGTACATGTGTGTGTACGTGTACGTGTGTGTACATGTACGTGTATGTGTGTGGGTGTGTGTGTACGTGTGTGTGGGTGTGTGTGTGTACGTGTACGTGTACATGTGTGTGTACGTGTACGTGTGTGTACGTGTGTGTGTACTTGTGTGTGTACGTGTGTGTGTGTGTGTGTGTGTGTGTGTGTGTGTGTGTGTGTGTGTGTGTGTGTGTGTGTGTGTGTGTGTGTGTGTGTGTGTGTGTGTGTGTGTGTGTGTG